>QANT01005907.1:0-87764 GCA_003254885.1 Purshia tridentata | reverse complement strand
TATGGACATCCATTTATTAATTATTCATAACATATTGTAAATTTTTGTAAGTATATATTTCTCAAATAAAGACTAAAGAGCTTACTTCTTCAATGAGTCTAATCTCGCGCGCTTTGAAATTTGTATCTAAGGCTTGGTTTTGCATTGTAAGCCAGCCCATCTACACTACTGCTGATTGATAATACATTGCGTGTGCGACGGTATACCGTATATGATGCAGCTCAGTTCTATCGAAAAGAATCAGGACCTGACGTTTTAAAAAATAATTAACCGTGGTGGTTAATTGTTAACAGAATCGTTGTAACTGACCCTGACCAAAGAGCGTATTTAAGGAGCAATTGGCTCTGTCATTCCAAATTTCGAACAGAGCACGGAGTTTATTCACATTTTCTCTCTCGGCGTTGTTCCTCTAATTTGCTTTCATGTATTTCTACGTCTCAAGGCTATGGATGCTCAGAGCTATGGTTCTAAAGCTCGATAACTCTGTAAGCTTTTTACGATTTCTACAAGTTTTCACGGTTCAAATCTGATTTTGATTCATATATTCGTTTAAGATATATATATATATATATATATATATATATATGGATTCTGATCTAGTTCAAGTCTCAGTTAATTTGATAATTCATTGATAACTTTGTAAGCTATACGATTTCTATAAGTTTTCACGGTTCGAGTCTGAGCTTGATTCAAATGTTCGTATAAAGTTCTGATTATTAATCTTTAATTAATTTGATTGAATTTTTGCTTGCGTATTCTGAGCTAGTTCAAGTCTTACTTAATTTGATAATCCATTGATAACTCTGTAATCTGTGCGATTTCTACAAGTTTTCACGCTTCGAGTCTCATCTTGATCCATACGTTCGTATGAGATTCTGGATATGAATCTTTAATTAATTTGATTGAATTTTCTCTCATGGATTCTGAGCTGAGTCTGAGCTAATTACGATTTCTACTTCAACCTGAGTTTGATCCGTGTATTCGTAAAAGATTCTGAATATAAATGCATGTTTAGTTCGCTCACGTTATGAGCTGGTTCAAGTCTGAGTTTGATTCATCGATAACTCTGTAAGCTTTACGATTTCTACAAGTACGTTGTCAGTGTTCAAGTCTGAGTTTGATTCGCTAACGGATTCTGAATATTAATCTTTGATTGAATCTGAGCTAGTTCAAGGTGTAATTGAATACAAATTCTCAAATATTAGAATTATCTATGACTGGTTGCTTTCTTCCATACATGTACACCGGTGCTACAGGGGACAAGGCCTCTAGCTTATGCACTATACTTCAAGTTCAAGGTACGTCACCTCCTTTTCATTGCTTCATTCATTTTTAGTTTTAATAATTAAAAATTTGTTTTTGGTCCCCGAATCATAAGTAATGAATCTTGTGTATCATAACAAATCCTTGATTAATTTTTCTTCATAACATATTTCTGTTCTAATTGTCTGCTACCTGTTGTAACCATATATATATGAATTTATTCTCCGAAATGTATGGTCTCTTAGATGCTTAGTGCCTCGCTAACAGGAAGTAGATTTCAAAATTTAATTCAAAGCCATAAATGTTGATCGATCGATCCCTAAGGCCTAAACTAGATCCAGGGAAAATAGGGAAACAGAATTTATATATGTTTGTCATTAGGTCCACTAATCAGCCTCAGTCACCACTAATCGATCGGCTGTCATATACATACTAACTCATTCAAATGATGATTATTGCGGGAATGTGACATTTAATTTCAGGTGATACTTATCGATTCAAGAATTATAAGCTTAATTTCGGGTACATTATTCATCTTTTTGGCAATCCAAAAACTACTAGAAAACAATATAAGCTACCAATTGCCTTGTGATTTAGTTTTATTTTTCTCCATAATATTAATGGAGATGTCCCAAATTTGATTCCCTCTCCTCCAATATTGAAAAAAAAAAACAATATAAGCTAGCTTCTAATAAACCCTTTCGTTTTTGTTGGTCCTAGTGATCCGTCAGCACATTCTTGCTGAGAATTGAGATGAATCTTATGGAGGGGCAATATTCAAATTTAGTTATGTACCAACCACATAGTTATCTTTTTCTTTTCTTTTTGGCCAACCCCATATTTGTCTTTAATTAAGCACAAATCAAAGCTTAATTGTAGCTTAATGCAAGATCATGGCATTGACAAATTGTCAATGAGCAAGTTATTCTTCTTAATTGTTATGCTGTAGCTGGAAACAAGGTTTGAATTAATCGTGGTCATGATTGTTATTTTGCTCTTAAGCCTCTTATATAGGTGCCTCTTCTTTAAGATCTATCGGGGCTAAATATTGTGTCTTTTTTATTTTGTCAAACAAACTTGCATTAAAAGCCCAAAAACAAAACTCAACAACCATACAAGGGAGAGCCCATAATTAAGAGAAGAGGCCCCGATAAGAAATAGGCGAACACAAAGCTAGAGATAGATATAGGAATATATATACAGTCAACAGATCTAACCGCAAAATGGTAAAGAAAAACTAAGATTGAAAAAAGAGGAAATCACCAAAAGTAATCCTTAAAAAGGCAAGACAGATATATTACCTACAACATGGTTTATAATTACTTAAAAACTTAAAACAGGGGAGATAGATAATAACTTCTTTTCACTATTTAAAATGTTGTTTTAAGGGTTCTTTTTCTTTTCTTTTTTTTAATGAAAATCAGACTGTTTCTTGGCTTGGACTAAATGCACAGAATTAGCATAATCTTTCTAAAATGGCAAAAGAGTTTCTTTCCCTTTTTTTTGTCTAAATATTTTTAGTGAAAACATTTTTGGTTTCCTTAAATGTTTTCTGTTTTTAATTTCTCTTGTATTTTGGGGAAGCTGGAGTGCATTCTTATTCTAAGGCTTTGTATTAATTACTTTCCTACTTTTGTCTGAGGCTTTCTTAGTTCAGGTTATAATGAAGTCTTCTAAATTATTTGAGAGTAAATCCACACAACTAATCCAAATACGTCAGAAAACAATTAATTTAATCTTCTTTGTGGGAAAATTTGATTAGTACTATATTTATAATCTTGAAATTATATACAGCTGCTTGGTTGTACTTGTACTTGATCTCTTTAAAATCTGGAAATTCCGTCCTCTTGCTCTTTTAAGTTCCATTGGCGATTTGGCACCTTTTCTGCTTTGCCATCTTTGAGCAATTCTTATCTGTCATAAATTCTCAAATGATATATATATGTGTTCGTGTTCTAAAATAAGGCTTGAGTTTTTGTCACTTAGAACCTAGCTAGCGTCTCCGGAATATTTTGCCCGACCTTTTTGAGAAGGGTGGTTTGTTAAAAATCAAGCTGATAGAAACGTGCACTTAATTAGAGAAATCATGCAAGTATTGAAATTAACGTTCAAACAATTGGTTTTTGAATAAATGAACTAAAATTGATGAACTTGTTGACTACATATGGGATCGACAAGCTTGAGTTCATGAGATTAATTGAGCTATTGGTCACTGGTGCATTCAATATTCCAACAATATTATAGTGTATAAGAATAAGACCCAACAAGGCTTATCCAATTTTTCATTGTACTTCACTAGCTTTATGCTCCTTGTCAACTTTTCTTTCCATTGCGGGCTACTTTCTGAATGAGCTGTGGATAAAACTAGATGTACATGATCTTTTTCCTTTCCTTTATTTTGTTCTTTTTCTTCTGTTTAAATAATTTATAGTTAAAATTTTTTTTGGTCCAAAATCTAAGTTATAATTAGGATAAGGGTTAATGAGGTTTTAGATTAGGCGCATGTATTGTAGACAAGGGCAGCAACTAGTACTGGTACAGTACGTGGTACTGACCCATTACTATGTCTTCACTAATAATGGGCCAGTTAGACCACCCTGAAAGAAGTGTCCTTTGTCATATGCGCAAGGGGTACTACTACTTCACCAGTGCCCCTCAGCTGTTTGTTGTGTTCAGAAAACTATATTGGGTGTTTCCCACTTCCACAATTGGTCCAACCACTCAAAGATAAACTGGTTTTCCATCACCCAGTAGGGTTTTTTTTCAGGTTTAATTTGCTTATTCTCTCTCTTAGGGTTTCTCAGGCGCAATCATGCTTCTGTTAGGGTTTGTCATGAACTGGCTTGAACGAATTTTTTCATCTTCTCTCTATCCCAGATTTCTTTCCTTTCTTTTTAGGTCTGAATCTATATCCCAGAGTTTCTCAGGATATTACTGATTAATGATATGATTCTTTTTTCGTTTTTGGTTTGGGGGAGGGGAATGGGATTTCAGTTTGGCTTTCTAGATCTTACTTTTTCTTAATTATTTTTTTTTTTTTGGGTCTCGCTCTGCATCAACATCATGAGAAAGCACAAAAGGTAAGTTCATTTTAGTGGTTAATTTGCATTAATCACAGATAAAAAATAATTAATCTTTGGGTTTCTCTGCATGTACGATTTTTTTCTCTTACACTCCCGTTAAAATTGGAAAGATGATCTTTACACTTCTTTTCAACTTTTTAGGGTTTGATTTGCCTTTTTCCACATTAAAAAAAAAGATAATGGAAGAGAATAGATCTTGATTCTTGATGCCAGAGGGTATGCTAGCTAATTTGCCTTAGGGCATCACTGCCTTCCACATATCGCTCTTTTACACCTCGTCATCAATCTCTCTCTTGGGGGGGGGGGGGTGTTGCAGTGTGATATACAAGATCTGGATATGCGTGGCTCCGATCTATCTTTTTATTTTTGAACCCAAGCTTCAATCTATGTGGATGTGTTTTTATTTATTTTGATATTTAAGAGTCAGTGAGATCTGATCAAGGGTTTGCCGGGCTTGGGGTCACTTTGCAGGAAAGTAAGGACAATTACTTAAAAATAGGAAATTAAAAGAAGGAATAAAAAATTAATTGTACCTGTGTCAGGCTCTGTGTGTATTAATTTTGTTTTTCTATTACATGTTATTATTATTTTTTAATTTTTTTTGCAAAGGGTGTATATATTCTTTGGTTAAACCAAAAAGGATGGGGCACATATTCGACAATGAACCGTTCGTGGGATGTAAGTTGTGACATTTCTGGGTTGGGCTGTGCAATCGCCATTTAATATATTACATATATGAGGATATTTTTTTTGGTGAAACAATATGAGGATGTTTCAAACCCAAAATAAAAATTGTTGCAGATAACTTCTCATGATCTTCAAGTTGAACAAAATCGTTAACATCAGTAACGTGAAAATGTAAGTATATAGGATCATAGAATAGTGACCATATAAAAGTCAAGAGATTCCCAGGCCAAAAAAGAAGAAGCCGAGATTCCTTATGATCTTCATATTTTTGTGTTATATTGAAAAATTATTCACGTATAAGGAAAGAGTTAATGAAAAAAAATAGAAAAAAATTATGACAAAAGCCAAGCCAAAACTCACATTCCGATGCATTCAGCATATACTACAGGCAGAAAAAGGTGTCTAAATTGGGATACAAATTGATATCCGGTAGGTCTCACAGCTAGGTCTACCAACTTGAGGCTCATTGTTATAATTTTCTAGGAATACAATGTTGTCCTCCTTGTTAATTAATGCCAAAACAACAAAATCTTAGCACAAGAACATGATTTTAAGATTAAAATAATATAATATATAAGAACATGATTACTCTAGTTTTTCAATTTACATAATATGGTTGATATTGTTTACCAATTTCCTTATATACTCTGACCAGAAGATAAATAAATAGATTTACTGACAATGCCATTGCCACAGAAATGAACGCTTCTCTCTTTGTTCCCTCCTTGAACATTTGTTCGTTTTTAGTTTTTACCCTTTTGTCACTTTTGTTTTAAATTTTTGGTAGCTACTCTTCGGGACACATGTCCTGTTAATCTTTTATGTTTTGTTAGACTTTTTTGTTTTTTAATTATGTACGTGAGCAGGGAGATTCGAATTAATTGGGACCTCTTCCATCATTAGTGAGAAAAATACTGCAAAACCAACAGTTTTTTGTTAATTACCAGCCACACATGATATATATTCCTCCACTATTAAGCACTTCCTCTTTCTTCTTTAAATTTTGCAATACAGGACATACGTTAAAATCCAAATGGACGGCTATTCTTTTCTATAATGATCAACTGCAGCTTTCTTCTACATGCATTGCATATGGTCCATATTTTCAGTACATAATTGCTTGGATATTCTTATATTCTATATATTGAGACCTTTGCTATCGTGTTTTTTTTTAAACTGAATTGTTTCTTAATTGTTGGATAACTTGGATCTGTCTTTGTGCTTATTTGTTTTATTTCGGTTATAAAAAAGAGGACATAGGCAAATATATATTAAACAAACGCATGATATATAAATGGGCTGTAAATTTTATTTTTAACTCTTTTCTTAAAAAACGTGTCCTTAACTTTCCCATTTTACCATCCCCACTTACAGGTATTTAGATTTCCTTTAAACGTGAAAAATAAAAAAAGTAAAACAATATTATCGCTGCTCCCCGAGAAACCCGCGGTGTGGGAAAATTTTTTGTTTTAAATTTTTTAAAAAATAAATAAATATGGGTAAAGTATATTTTTGAGTTTTTTTAAAAACATATGTATAAGGTCATTGTGAAAAATATCATAATAGGCCGCCCTATTCTAAAAAATTGATGATAGGCGAATCCACTTTAATGAAAACCATGTTTGACATGAAATCTATCGAATGCTCGATGCTTTTTTTTTTTTTTCATCTTCTAGAAAATAGATACTATTTGATATTAACTATCGTTGCCATTGCCTGACAATGACTTTTATTTATTGTGTACAAATGGTTCTTATAGATATGCCTTTTATTTTTTTGTTACATAAAACATATGGAAAAAAAAATAAACATGTGAAAAAGCAATAAGCCAACATAAAAAGCTTACAAAGTCACATTCACCATATTTGAACAGTAGTAATAATTGTTATTAATTTTCATTGTCTAAGAGTGATGATAAAAAATAGATTTCCACTTTTCAACAGTGGCATTATGTCTAATTAATATGCAAAAACAAGTAACAAGGGTGTGCTGAACACTACTCGACGTCACTATTCATACAACACCTTTATTTTATTTTTTAAAACGTGTGTTTATTTATTATTAAGTGGACTCTTCTAACATTTGGAACTATTAGGTGGGTTAATTTAACATTAAGGGTTTGTAAAATAGACATTAAAATCATTTACTTTTATATTTTATAAGATGTGCTGAAGAGAAAAGATCGAGAGTGCAAATCCTCTTATAACCACAAAAGGAAAAAACAAGAAAAGAGACAAATTAGTATAAAATTCCATTTACTAATTAATTGTGCTTCTACCGAAAAAACTATCAAATTTGTTCGGACTTCTTTGTATACGTACATTCGTACAGCGCTCATTAACATGGCACATGTATATATGATGGTGCCAAATATGACTTAGAGTCTTTTTTCTTTTTTTTTGGGTACATGGGAGGAATGATTTGGACTCTTTTCTTTTGGTACACGATTTAGAGTCTTTCAATAATAATTATAAGTGTACATATATATGTGTGTCAAGGAAACCAAAAAGGAGTAAAGGACAAGCTCACAAGCATGCATGAGGATGTAGTAGTACAGGAAAATGACACCATATATTGATCACGATTACCATTTACTACCTTAATTCCACACCGCATGCCGAGCAAGATCGACTTGGAAGTGGCAGGCAAAAATGTCAACTGTTGCAGTCATATTATTGCCTTAATGTGGTTAGATCAAGTTCAAGCCGCAATATTCCATATATATATTTTCAGAAGGTGAGTTATTTCAATTCGTTTTACCACTGTTCATAACCAATATTGTACATTGTAAAATTGTTTTATATATTTGACAAAACAAGAGATTAATGTAGAGTTATATGATTGTTTAAATCTTGGGCTTACATGGTAGAAATATATGGTTCCCGTTCATTATGAAGGAATTTACAAATCAATAAAAAGAAGCATATGAATACTTGGTTAGGGAAAATAATGAACTTTACCCTTTAGCCAACGAGATATATATAAATTTGAAATTTTTATTATCTTACTTACAATTTGTCAAGATATATAATATGTTCATATATATATATATATATTATTATACTTTAACTCTTGACTTAATGTGTGATTCAAATTTATAGTCTACCAAAATAAACATGTACAATAAATTGTTGCCGAGCTGTCTTGAAAAAACCATTACTCATGAAAATCTACATGCAAAATAAATAATATATGAAGGATAAGATCCAAGACACTGGCAAATTAACTGTAGTTAATTTCCTCGAATCAGTCTCAAAATATAGGTTTCTAGAATAATAATACTCTGGAAAAAGATAGAGTTTTGTAGCCCACATTAAGAAACCTGAAGTTTTAGTACTCCACTAAATACTCCTTTAACATAATAAATCACTCATTAATATATGAACTTGCTACCTTTTGCTTCCACCTACAGATACAGCATGATACCATTTCATCAAGACCTAACAATAAGTTTAGTTTTTCCTCTAATAACAGTACGTAGTTTTTTAATTGTGATGAAGTAATTTCTCAAACTGACAAATACCATATATTAATAATTTTTCTATGAGAATCTGAAAATGCATACAGATAAGCTAATTAAAAATGTTTTGAAGCTCTCAATATTCATGTGAAAACATAGGTTGGTTTTTCAACACATAAAAGTGGGGTTCTATTTTTCTTTATCGATATATCATAGATAATTATATATAAATGAGCATATATATCTTCTGTGTGAGTTGTATAAGAGTCCCTAGTTTCTTTCATTATCACACACACACACACACACACATATATATATATCAAACTTGAGCACAGCTAGGTATTTTCCAAACGAATTATTTAATATAGTTATATATAAGAATGTCAGGAGTTTAGTATTAAAGCTAGCTAATAATATTTATAGAAATATTCTCCTAACAATTATATATTTCTTTATATAAATTTTATTTCTAATTTGTCTCCCATTCAAGAATTAATATGTCATCATGGAAGTGAAGTGAAAGAACATTAATTTGTATGTATATATTTCTCTACTAACTCATCAGGTGCCGATGGACTTTTGAAATCATGACAAAAAATTGGGAAGTGGATCACTCAAGTGTCTACTCAATCACTTCTAAAAAGATAATTAAGCTGATAACTAGCCACTTGAATTCATTGAATATATGAAATGCACTTAGGGATGAGTTAAACACACACACACACACAGTACATATATGCATATTATATTATTGAGAAGTGACCCCTAACCCTTTTTGAGGAATCAGACCTGAAGTGGATATGTATAGTGGAGCTGGTACCGGCAGAATAAGCAAAGGGAAACACAATATTTTTCATAAGTAGTGATAAGGATATATAACAGCAATTAATCATTTACACTTAGTTCATTAATGGAGGAAATTCATATTGCACAATAAATACACAACATATTGATCATCAGAAGGTTTCTAAATTGGCTTGAAAATTAAAAATTCCAGAGAGAAAAATTCCACGTTAGAATAGATTATGAGTGTTGTAGGCCTCCCATGGTTTGCCAAAAAATTGGAAGTCTGCAAACTGATGGTAGTGCTGCTGCAAATTAAAAGTTATATGGTGTTGGTCAGATGCTGTTTTATTATATTGCATACCTGCTTCTGTTCGATTATATATATATATATATATATATATATATGCATGTTTGCTATAGTACAGAAGATGGATTGAGTACGGTAAAGCAGCATATAGATAAAATGTCAGACATATATGTTGATTTTGGTAAAATTTATAATTAAGATGAGAGAATTAACCGGTTGCATGTTGTTATATATATATACTATTGGAAATTCGGAAGTTACCTCTTGGGAAATTCCAGTAGTACTGCTTTGCTGCAGAGAATTGAAAATTGGAGAAGGGCTCCAGTTTCTTTCCATAAGCACTAAAGAATCATGACCATTATGATCATCAAGCAAGTGAAGATCTTGATGAGTAGTAGGAGCGGTACTACTAGTTCCTCCTGCTGCTGCTAACTGCGAGTTGCTTATTGGTTCTTCAAGTACCTCAGACTGCAGCAGCTGAGGCTGAGCCTGATCCAATGAATTAGGAATCTGATCATGATTGATGTTGTTGTTGTTGTTAGTGGATTCTTCTCCAGCTTCAAAGGGACTAGTACTCCAAGAACTTAATCGGCTGAGTTGATCGCATGGCTGCTGCTTCTGGTGTTGCTTTGATTGATCCTCATCATGACCATCAACTTGTACTACTGATGATGATCTTTCCCGCCTCCGCATATTTTCTCTAATTGTTCTTTCCCTTGCCCTGGCCCTTGCCTTCTCCCTCGACGCCTTTGCAAGAGGGTGATTAAATGCGCTTCGTTTCCTCTGGTTGTTTCTTTTAGTCTCTTTGACTGAGGATGAGGAGGGTTTATGATCGATGAGGTTCGTTGCAACCTCGTCTATGCCAGATACCCCTTCACAAGACTCCGAAGTGGCCGAAGATGTGCTTTTGGAGGTGTGGTAGCAGTTCAATATTTCCAGATGATCTGTTCCTGCGGCTAGCAATTTAAGTAATTTCTGGATTTCAGGTTCTGCCTGTTTGAGCAACCACCCCACGGTTTTGCTGGCCTTGTCAAACCCCAGCGCGTCCTGCAGCCAGAAGAACTTGGGGGCAATTTCAAGGGACAATCTCATCCTCCGGTCCCTCATTCCTCGGGCTGTCTTGATCTTGCTGTGCCGGTCTCTCTTGCAACACCTTCTACTACTACTTCTCATCGGGATCTCACCAATATTCTTGTCATGATTTACTTTGTTCGAATCCCAGTCCACCATTTTGATGACAGTACTATTAGTAGTAGTAGTAGTACTGTTCTGCTGATGCTGATGACCATCAGCAGCAGCAGCAGCTTCCCTCATGAGGCTGCCGGCCGGTACTTGCGAGTGATCCAGGGAATCCAGGTCATGGTGTTGTTGTTGGGGTAGTAAAACGTCGTCGTTTCCAAAGGGAGAGGGGAAGTCGAAGCAATACAAAGGAGGATGATGAGGAGGAGGGTTTTCTTGTTTGGAATTGGAATTGGGATTGGGATTGGGGGTACTAATGAGGTCATTATGAAAATTAGGCCTGTGGATGAAAAAGGATAGTTGGTTATGAAGAGGATGAGACACGGGTTGTTGATTAATGGCAGTAGCACTACTACTGTTAATTACAATGTTTGAGCTTGGAAACATTATATATGACGTCGTCTATGGTGTTGGTTTTTCTAGCTTTGAAATTGCACCACACAATTAACCCTAGCTCTAGCTAGCAGCTAATAATTAAGTTGTAGTACTACTCTTGCTGATTGTAGGCGCCACTGTGGAAAGACAACTGCGGAGAGGGGTTCAATTTCATCAACCCTTTCAATTCAATTGTTCTGCAAGAGTGGTGAAAACAGGTAAGTAGGACATGAGAAAGACAGCCATATGTTACTGTTATATATTTACCAGAGCTTTGAGAAAGACAGATACTTCTTCACATATACAACATTAATGTACGTACGTATACGCATCAATCGCATATATGTATATATATTTCGAGTCGATCTTAAGTGATGTACGCGCGCGCGTGTGAGAGAGAGAGAGAGAGAGAGAGATTGAGCCTAGAGAAAGAGATTGTACATTTACCAACAGAGAGACTGAGAAAGACAGCACAGCGAGTCAGCAACAATACCGCATGTCCATGGGGGTTGAACATGAGAAAAGGAGAGAGAAAAGAGACAGAGGAAATAAATATGGTAATGAGGAGAGGAGGAGGTAAAGAAGCAAAGCTAGCAAGGACTAAGGAGCTGGGGGGCAATATTTATTGCAGACAATGAACCATCTTTTTCTATATCTTTTCTTCAAAAAGTTGGATCTCTTTAGAGAAGGATATTGTGGGGAGTGAGTGGATAGGAAAACACATAGTATACTATTTCCACCACTTCACGTGGTTAGCAGGTGGGATATTGACAGAAATTCCCCATTTCAACAAGCTTCTCACTTGCATGGATTCCACACATAAAGTAGTCATAGAGAGAGAGAAACAGAAAGAGATCGAGATGGAGATCGAGTGAATTTTGTGCATTTGTTTGGTCAGATTCAACTAACATTTACTCTTCTTTCTTCAATTTAAAATCTCAATTTAAATCATATTCATATCATAATTCTTTTCGATTCTAAATATTGTTCAAAGTTTTTCTAACTTTTAAATTTAGATAGTCTATAAACTAATTAGTGCTTTAAAAATCATACTATCAGTGTCACAACATCTAAAGTTTTGACCGATAATTTTTTTTAATTCTTTATTTCATTTGTTGCATTGTTGCCTATTTTAAAATACAAATCATATTAATTAGAGATTAGATTATAAATTTAAACTCTTGAATTTTGATAAATCCAGAACTTAAAAAGTGAAAAAAAACTTTAAACAATGTACTGATCAATATGTATAAGCATAAATTTTTATTGTCGTCGATGCTTGTATTCACAACAGAAATCTAAAATATACATTCAAGTTTGAACGGCACTATCAATACCATATATATTTAATTTTCACCGGGTAAAAGAAAATGACACAATATATGGTCATATTCAATTTCAATATATATACCAGTCAGATTGAAAGTCAAAATAAACAAACAAATCTATCTTGTTCTAGTTCTAGTTCTAGTAGCTTTTCTGTTCCTCTTTTGTGTTTTTGCTATAAGCTATGAGAACTAGTGCTTGAACCTCCACGTGGCTGTGTCTAAACCCTAGGAAGGAAGGACAATTATTTCACTCAATTACTCAAAGGGGCATACAGGCCTGCCCTCATAGGGTATTCTCCTTTGACTGGGGCATCTCAATAAAATGTCGCTGTCACCAAAAAGGGTGAATACCCCATCTCTTTCTCTCTCTCTACGTCTATCAACTCTCTACTGTAAGAATGTTGTTGGGCATTCCCTCCCATGCGTTCTTATCGGTTTAGCTTTTTTTTCGAAATGAAAATTAAAAAGCTCTCTATCTCTCACATTGCCAAGAAAGTTGCTTTGTGCTTGTACTTGCCACTGCCCTATACAAGACCTTCGAAGAGCCCTAGCCAATAAGCACTTGCCACTACAAAACCCATCTCATCCCCATGTCAAAATAGAGCCCTATCCAATGAGCACTTGCCACTACAAACCCATCTCATCCCCATGTCAAAATGCCAATATTATTAGTCCTATTGACAATTGAAAACCCTCTTTGCATACCTACTACTATCTCCCTTCCTTTCTCAAACTTTCTTTCCATTTATACATGCCGTTCTTCTCCCCACTTATATAAACCACCTCTGTCTGTCTGTCTGTCTGTCTGTCTGTATGTCTCTCTCTCTCTCTCTGTAGAGCTTAGCTGAGCTAGCCTGACCTCTTTAGACTATACGTACTGGCATAATTACCAGGACCACATGTTATGTTTATATGCCAATGCTGGGTTGCTCTGAGGTTGCTTTCAAGGAGCTAGGAGATAACTATGAAAACAATAAAAGGGGTGTGAATAATGTATATGACTGTACCATATTTGAGAGTGCAGTGGGTGCATAATGGAAGTGTACAATAAAACCCTAAAAAGTCATGCTTACAAGTGTAAGTGCTTTCATATCCTTGCCCGAGTGTTCTATCTATCTCTGCTTGTCTGTTTATCATATTCAATTTTTGTGGTTGAAAAACAGAACAAGCTTTCATCACATATACCTATGATATGTTTTCACTGTTTTCTTTGTTCACCCTTTTTCAGATTCATTTGGAATGTGAGCATGTGAGTTTTTTAGGGGATGAACCATTTTCCACAGATGGCAAGGAATTTGGGTGACTTGTATGGGACAAATTTTTTGTGTAGTGGCTACATTTGGTAATTAGACATTGCTAAATAGTCCACTCGCTTTTGAGTTTTTTGGGTCTAATCTTACCTGGAATTTCGTTATACATGTTTTGGTTAATTAATATATATATATGTTATAGCAATTCAAAGGTGATGATGGGAAAGCAAGTCCATGTTGCTTTTTATCCTTATTATGCTACTGAAAATATCTTTCTAGAAAACCCAATATATATGTGCCATATATATAATGCTTCTTCTAGCTAGCTAGCACCAACAAATTTTATTGTACATTGAATCATGCACAAAAATGCAATGCGCAGCATCATTGATTCTGTAAAAAAAGGAGTTACTTTACGGCACCATCACCATCCACAACAACTAACCATTACTTTCATTAGAGGTAATATTAGCCAAACAAGGAGTTGTGCCTGAAATATTTCTGATTGCTGACATGACCACTTTGTGAGTAGGCATGCGCGCTAGCTAGATTCTATGGCCGATGCTGTTGTTGTTGTACCTTTAATATATGGTTCCTGTGCAAAGCTTAATTGATTTTCTTTTTCTATTACTGTACGTTCTTATTTCTGATCAAGTACTAGCTTCTCATACTCAATCTGAAAAAACCCAACCCGGCCCATTTTGAGATTACTGATAAATCTCTCTCTCTCTCTGTGCCTAATTTAATAATGATCAAAATAAACCAGCAGCTAGCTAGATTTCTGCATTATATATACAGATATATATATATATATGTGCTTCTTTTTAGGCTTAAATGTTTATCAAAATGGTGATTAATTTCATATATATTCCATATATGTATAATGTATTGATCATATCGTTTAAAAAAACTAGATTTCATGCTGACTTAATTAGTAGGGCCTGTAGTGATTTGATGTTTCAAACCCATGGAATATCTGGTGATAATGCTGCCAAGGACATATACACTGATTAAGGTTGAGAAAATTTCAATTTTAGGTTTGCAGAAAAAGTTAAGCAATATTATGTTTGTATCAACAATGCTACATTTATTAGTATAATAATAACATGTTAGATGGTATAACAAACATGATATAAAATATGGTAAAATTATTATTATTGTGTTTGTATATATGCCTTTGTTCTTCAGTGTACAAAAAGATTGAAATATCTCCGGCCCCATTCAAACGAGCTGAAATAGATGGTTCAATTAATAATGGTCTCACACTAACTTCTATCTATCTCAGCATTTTAGCAAAATTTAGAAACAAAAAATAATAATAACTATCTGGATAAGAAAATTATGAAAAAAGGTACGTACATGTCTGCTGAGGACCATTAAATTGTTGTTTTCTCTCAAAACGAAGACATATTTTTCTACATATTTTTATTAACATGTCTTTTCCTTTGTTTTTTTGTGGTGTGATCTGATTCCCAAGGAATAGGACAAGTTATCCGATGGGTACAACAAGAAGTAATTAGCCACTTTAGAAGCCATTCAGAAACCAGATTGATCATTGTATCCCATTTGTGAGATATTCTGCACCACAAAAATGAAAATGTTTAATTTCATGTTAATAAAGAATTAATGAAATTAAATAAATAATTTAATACGCCCTTTAATTATTTTGGATAATAAGTGTATGTACGTGAATGTGAAGTTAGGGACAAACAAGGACAATGATTGACGAAGTACCGTGTCATTGGCTGGCATAGTGGCATCGGGGGTTTAAGGCTGGAACCACCTTTCTCAGCCACCATTGACCCCCCAAGCTTCTGGCTAGTGACCCCTCGCTGCCCAGTCGCCCACCAGGTGTTTGATAAAAGGCTTGAGTGGGAATTGGGAGGTGGGAACGATGGAGCAAGTAAAAGATCATTGCTCACTGCCAGCACTATGACCCCCCAAGTAAAAGATCCTGGATCCGGCACTGGTGGCATACATTCGTATATTGATATATAGGAGACGAGAATAAGGATACATGGGGGATAATAAAAAATAGTAACGGCTAGCTAGCATGTAACTCAGATAGACTACACACTCTTTTATGTACATTGATATCTCATCATTTAAATATGGCCTATGGGTAAGGACGACTTTGTCACATAGGCTCATTGTTTAGGTTAAGCAGTTTTTGGTTGTTTTTTTTCATACTAACTGACTTTTGTCGGTGGTTGAGTTGGTTTTGGAATTGTGAACTGAGACTTCGACCGGACTGAGTGCTTGTCGGCCTACTGAGTGGTCTCGAAACTCCATCACTTGCTCTAGCTCTCAATTGACTCTCTCAATTTGGAAGAGGAGATGATTCGAATCTAGATATGTCTGTAGAGAAGAAGTTTTTATGTTCAGCCAACTAGACTAACTCTAATTCACATTATATGAATGTCTAAAAGGTAAATTATATTAAAATACACTAAAATGTTACTTCTTGGAAAATATAATATAATCGTACTATTTTTTATTTATAATCAAAGTAGACATAATACATGATATAGTTGTACTTTTGTTTTTTATTTTTTGGATGATATGGTCCTACACTCCTACTTCAAGAGAACTTGTGATGCAGACAACATCGGCCCATTAAAAATAGAGGAATGCAGCTATAGGTTAATTAGATCGAGAAGTCTACCGGCCCGCCCAACCAATATCCTAAAATTCCACGCGCTCCTGCTCAGTTCCAGAGGAAGAATCACGGAGAGCGTGGGTAGACGCGCCCCTCCAAAAACCCGCTGCTCTTTCCCGCCAATCCCCAACACACCCCACCCCGTCTATAAATTATAAACCCACTTTCAGAAGAGACTTCAACAGTCACATTTTTGTCTCAGAGCGAAGCAAACCCTAACAGCAAATCAGCAATGGATGCCAATTTTGAGGACCAGAGCAAGCTTCCGGAGCTTAAACTAGGTAAGCCGAGAAAACCAAAAACCAAAAAACCTAGCTTTTTCCATTTCTTCTAATTCTTTTTTCATCTGCATTTTTAATTTAGTTTTTGTTTTTACTCATTGCTCTTTTGTTAGATGCCAAGCAATCTCAAGGGTTTCTCTCGTTCTTCAAAACCCTCCCCCATGTGAGTATTTATATTTCTGGTCCATATGGGTGCGTCGCTCTGTTATTGTTAATTCTAGATTGTGAAGTTTAATAGGAACCTAGTTTTCTGTTGAATTGCTTGAAAATGAAAGGGAAAGGGAAGGTGAAAAAAATTGTCGGTTTTTTTTAAAGTCGTTCACTTATTTATTTAGAAAAACTTGGCTAGAATGAACTTAAAATTAAGTTTTGGTTTCATTTCGTTGCATTTTCTTTGTGATGGAATCTTATCACAAGGCTCTTTTGGCTATGTAGGAAAAGAAAACCGAGAAACAAAACTAAGTTTGTAGAAATCTGACTATTTGGGGCACTGGTGATAGTTCCTATTAAAAAACAGAATATGGAAATCAAAATTGTTGGAAACCGAAAATTCAAATTGAACTCCCTGATGTCTTCTTGGTAACTTAAACATGGTGTGTCTGTATATACTTTATTGGAAGACCTATATTCTAAGTATTTGGTTTTGGTTTGTTTCTGTTGCAGGACCCAAGAGCTGTTCGATTGTTTGATCGTCGGGTGAGTTTGTATTCCAACTCCTTTTTATCCGTCCTCTCTCCCTCTCTCCCCCCTCTATTTCCTTCTCTGTTGAGTACAGTAATTCTTAGTGTTTAAACTGCAGATGATTCTCATATTTTCTCCTTTTTATTGTGTTTTTTATTTCCTTGCACACCTACATATGTGCATATTTTGAGTTTATCATCCAATTTCTTCTTGTGTACAAACAAAAAAACGTATGCTTTATGCTTGGTTGTACGTCAACATTAAGAAATAGGTATATTATATTTTTTAATTAGTCTTCCCCGTTAACTAAGATTTTTTTGAAGATTTCTCTTTATTTTGTACGTTCCCATTAAGTCCCCCCCCTTCCCTTTTCTCTCCCTTATTTTCTGAAAACATCATTTTCTTGCCATTTTTCCCTAAAATGTGTAATATTTCAGGACTACTATACTGCTCATGGTGAAAATGCTACTTTCATTGCAAAGACCTACTATCGTACCACCACTGCTTTGCGACAATTGGGTACCGGATCTGAAGGGCTATCCAGCGTGAGTGTTAGTAAAAATATGTTTGAAACAATTGCCCGTGATCTTCTACTGGAAAGAACAGACCATACTCTTGAGATTTATGAGGGTAGTGGATCAAGTTGGAGACTGGTGAAAAGTGGAACGCCTGGAAATCTCGGCAGTTTCGAAGATGTTTTATTTGCCAACAATGAGATGCAGGATACCCCAGTGATTGTGGCACTATTACCTAACTTTCGTGAAAATGGTTGCACTGTTGGGTTAGGATATGTTGATCTAACTAAACGAGTACTTGGATTAGCTGAATTTCTTGATGATAGCCACTTTACAAATGTGGAATCAGCTTTGGTTGCACTTGGTTGCAAGGAATGCCTTCTGCCCTTAGAGAGTGGCAAAACCAGTGAAATTAGAACTTTGCATGATGCTTTGACTAGATGTGGTGTGATGTTAACTGAGAAGAAGAAGACTGAATTTAAGATGAGGGATTTGGTTCAGGATCTCAGTAGGCTTGTCAAAGGCTCTATCGAACCAGTCCGAGATTTAATTTCTGGCTTTGACTTTGCACCTGGTGCATTGGGGGCATTGCTCTCTTATGCAGAACTGCTCGCTGATGAGAGCAATTATGGAAACTATAACATCCAAAGATATAATCTCGACAGCTATATGAGGTTAGATTCTGCTGCTATGAGGGCACTTAATGTTCTTGAAAGCAAAACTGATGCAAATAAAAATTTCAGTTTGTTTGGTCTTATGAATAGAACCTGTACTGCTGGAATGGGTAAACGCTTACTTCACATGTGGCTAAAACAGCCTTTATTAGATGTAAATGAAATCAATTCCAGGCTAGATTTGGTACAAGCATTTGTGGAGGATCCTGCGCTTCGCCAAGATTTGAGGCAGCATCTGAAAAGAATCTCAGACATCGAGCGACTGATGCACAATCTTGAGAAGAAAAGAGCTGGTTTGCAGCATGTTGTAAAACTGTATCAGGTAGAATCCTGTCTTTTACAGCTTGATTATTTTGTAAGGTTATCTACAGTGTCTACTTCTTGTTGGCATGACCATATAATTGTTTACTTTTTCTAAATAAGCAGCCAAAGAGAACCATTTGCTTTGTCATCTCTCTCTCTCTATATATATATGTGTGTGTGTGTATGTGTGTGTATTTCTTTCTCTATTTCTTATTAATTTTTTTTTCCCTTTGCTTCTCTATCCAGCTAACTGATATTGCTCTATATTGCTCTGTAGAGCTTTGCTTTGGTTTTTTTACTTTCCTTATTTTAGAATGTTGGGATCTTGGCTATATTTAAAGAAAATGATGATTGATCTTCTAAACCATACTTTCAGCCATGTCAAGTATAATGTCGGTAAACTGTACTTAATTGTCTTATAGTTGTAAGTACCTATGCCTTTAATTTGATTCTCTTTTTTTTTTATTGCAGTCAAGTATAAGACTTCCATACATTAGAAGTGCACTAGAGCGGTACGATGGACAATTTTCCTTGCTGGTTAAGGAAAGATATTCCGATTCCCTTGAGTTATGGACTGATGATGGTCACCTAAATAAGTTCATTGCTCTAGTGGAAGCTGCTATCGACCTTGATCAACTTGAGAATGGAGAGTACATGATAGCATCTAGTTATGACCCTGCACTTTCTGCACTGAAGGATGAGCAAGAAAAGCTGGAGCACCAAATACACAAGTTGCATAAAGAAACTGCTAATGATCTTGATCTCTCTCTAGATAAGGGTTTAAAATTAGATAAAGGCACACAATTTGGACATGTCTTCAGAATCACCAAGAAGGAAGAGCCAAAAATAAGGAAAAAGCTCAACACACAATTCATTGTCCTGGAAACCCGAAAGGATGGAGTGAAATTTACTAACACAAAGCTTAAAAAGTTAGGGGATCAGTATCAAAGAATACTTGAAGAGTATAAGAATTGTCAGAAAGAGCTGGTTAACCGAGTTGTTCAAACTGCAGCAACTTTCTCTGAGGTAGATATACTTTAATATTTCTTGTGCTTAATCCTGTCTCTTGTTCTGGATTAAAGGATTTTTCACCTCCAGGTGTTCTGGTCTGTAGCTGGGTTGCTTTCTGAATTGGATGTCTTACTTAGTTTTGCTGATTTGGCTTCTAGTTGTCCTACTCCTTACACTAGGCCAAGCATCACTCCATCGGTAATTAGTTCCTTGTTATGTACTTTAATATTTATTTTCTTAGAGAATAATGATGTTCTTTTTCCTTCATACTAAATTGTATATATTGTCAAAATAATTATTTTATTATTGGCTATAACAGGATGAGGGAGATATTATATTAGAAGGGAGTAGGCATCCTTGCGTGGAGGCTCAGGATTGGGTAAATTTTATACCCAATGATTGTAAACTTGTAAGTATTCATGGAACCGAAGAAAAAAAAATTGCAACAGAAGAACTATTGGTACCTTTGTTAGCTCAAGTGTCTCATCATGCGTTCTTTATTATTCCTGTTAATCAGGTGAGAGGAAAGAGTTGGTTCCAAATCATTACAGGACCCAATATGGGTGGAAAATCTACATTTATCCGGCAGGTGTGATTTCATTGACTTGGTCAAATGCTTCTTCCTACTGCTTTCATCAGCAATAAACATTTCCTTGTAACTATGACATTCTATTAAGCATACTCTACTCTTTTGCTGTGCTGAATATCTGGCACTTAATATGTGTCTCATGCCACCAAATTGGACACCTCACATTCATTGCCAATGCCAAAATCTTTATCAGCTGTTGTTGCAAATTTCGTGAAATTCTATTTAATTACTTTTAGCAATTCACTGGATTTTGTTTGCACTGTTAGGTTGGTGTGAATATTCTAATGGCACAAGTGGGTTCTTTTGTTCCTTGTGAAAAAGCTAGCATTTCTGTTCGTGATTGCATTTTTGCTCGCGTGGGTGCTGGTGACTGCCAAGTGAGTTCCTTGGAATATTCTCTTGAAGTTTGAACTTCTTAAAAATGGAACTAATAATATAAATTGATTCCATGTGGGTTGCATGTTATGCTATTTAACTGATTTTTTAAATTCTCTCTAGTCTTATTTCCTGCTGTCTATTGCTTGTAATAGTTTCCTTTAGTAACAGGCCTCTTGAATTGGTCTCTATATATAGGGCAAATTCAAATCCTACTTGCTAACTTAGATTTCTAGAACAATTTAAGATGAAAACTGGTAAGCAGGATGATTCAACCAATTTTTTTAATCATTTTCCTACATGAGTTACCTGGTAAGCAGACCATTATATGCATGTAGCTTCTCTTGAGCCCTTAACTCTGACCAACATGTCCAGGTGACTGCTTGGTTTTTCAAGGCATCAGTGGTTACCACTATTCACTTAAACCTATGTTGAATCTGTTGTGTGGCAAGTGTTCAGTTATCTTACAATATCTTATACAACTGCTTGGAAACTATTTGATTTCCTTGTAAAGGAGTATACAACTTTTTTTTCCCTGTATTAGATAATTAATTGTATGTATTATTTCTTCTTTCTAGCTACGTGGAGTTTCTACCTTTATGCAAGAAATGCTTGAGACTGCATCTATACTGAAAGGAGCTACAAATAAGTCACTGATAATCATTGACGAGTTAGGCCGAGGGACATCAACTTATGATGGATTTGGTTGGTTTCACTCTTGAACCTTTTCTTGATGGATCAATATTGTCCTGTTTCCCTTTGTCTCATGGAAAAAGAAAGGATCCATTTATTAAGTGTTGCTCTCACACAGAATTGAATAATAATGGTGGGATATAAATGATGTTAATGTTTGTTTCGAATGATGGATTTTCATGTGCATTTTCTGTGGGAAATTTTCATCCTCTGGGATTGTGAGTTTCAAACACCTTGTGTTTTTCTTATATGTGTATTGTGAAGAGTTTGCATTCGGTGGAGAGTTTGATGATCTAGTTATGCTTTTATTAGTGTATGTGTCATTAAGCTTAGTTACACTTAATATAAAGGTTTATTGCTTTGTCTTATCAATTGTTATTTTGGTGCTCAGGTTTAGCTTGGGCCATTTGTGAGCACCTTGTTGAAGTGATTAAGGCACCTACTTTGTTTGCAACCCACTTTCACGAATTGACTGCATTAGCTTATGAAAATGCCATTCATGAGCCCAATATGAAACAAATTGTTGGTGTAGCCAACTATCATGTTAGTGCACATATTGACTCATCAAGCCGCAAGTTGACTATGCTGTACAAGGTAGATGTATTCTCTAGTTGTTTCTTAAGTTATTAATGATGTCTTTTCCAGGTTCACAATTGGTAGAATTTTTTGGAATTAAAACCTTCAAGAAAATTGGAAGCAGATGTAACTTTTGTTTGGGATTTTCTACAATATTTCTTCCATCTTGTCCTCCATTTTTACACTACTGACTATATCTTGGTTAAGCAAAATTGATCCCACTCATTTTGGTGATGTGATCATACTTCCCAGGTTGAGTCAGGGGCTTGTGATCAAAGTTTTGGCATCCAGGTTGCAGAATTCGCAAACTTTCCTGAAAGTGTTGTTTCCCTTGCTAGAGAGAAGGCTGCTGAGCTGGAGGATTTCTCACCTACTGCAATAATTCCAAATGATGCTAGAGAAGAGGTGATGTCTATGCTGATCTTAAAATCTTAATAACAAGGCTATAATCTCGTGTTACCTCACCCTGGTTGTTGATACAAATCTGTTATATATTCATGTCTTTGAACTCGTTAAAGATACAGTGCTAGTTGGACTAGTATGGTACTGTAAGAGTTGATGCATAGATCACATAACACCAAAAATGACTATTATAGAAACTTCAAGCATCATCCTTCTATCTGAATCCACATTTTATTAGTGCAACGAATATGCACATTAACAAGAGAATATTGTAGTTTCATATTTGCTTAATCCTTGGATTTCAATCAATAATCTATACATAATCTGATAATCTCCTCCCTCTGTCTTTTATATCCTGTACAAATCCCGTACATCAATTATGGTTGGTACGTATGTGACCTTTGGGCCTAATGCACAGCCTCCCTGTAAGAATAAGAGTGGAGAGTATATTATACACATGGATGTGCATGTAAAAAGAAAATACATGATTGTACACAAATTATGAGGCACTTTCAGCCTTAGTACCTTGTAAGATTTTCCAATTTTGCAAAAGCCACATACTCATAATGGAATTCCTGGTTAAACTATGATTTCCTATAAATCTTGTGGCATAAATCCATATGTAAGTTACTAAGTTGGTATGAATGTGTAATTGATGTCATTATTGTCAAGCATACTACTAGGTTGGTAGGTATTATCTGATTCTATAATCATGATTTACAGGTTGGATCCAAGCGTAAGAGAGAGTATGATTCTGATGATATGTCTAGAGGAGCTGCTCAGGCACGTAAGTTTCTGAAGGAGTTTTCCGATATGCCGTTAGAGACAATGGATTTAAAGCAGGCTTTGGAAAAAATTAGCAAGATGAAGGATGACTTGCAAAAGGATGCAGTAAATTGCCACTGGCTCCAGCAATTTTTCTAGCTCTTCAGATGGGAGCATATTAT
Source organism: Purshia tridentata (assembly GCA_003254885.1). Taxonomy (NCBI): domain Eukaryota; kingdom Viridiplantae; phylum Streptophyta; class Magnoliopsida; order Rosales; family Rosaceae; genus Purshia; species Purshia tridentata. The sequence continues at coordinate 64,280 of QANT01005907.1, read as the reverse complement.
ATTTTGGGAGGTATTTAAAGCTCTTCTATGTAAATGAGTTGTGTTTCAGTGCCCCCAACAATTTTGTGTGTATGAAGTCTTAAATGCCACTGTAACAGGAATCTGATATCGGTGTATCTTTGGTTTGAAGGTCTATTGTACCTTTGGCTTCTCAATGAAAGACACAAGTAGATGCTCTTAAAACTGTTATTATGGATTTATGGTGTCTTGTTTTATTTACCAAAAGAAAAAAAATAAATAAATAAATATATATATATCTATATATATTCTTATTTGAAGACTTAAAAAAAATGACATCAATATAAGTTAATATTTGGAGAATAAGAATATGGCTCAATTATATATAATTTGGATTCACCTCCACTGAATACTGATTCTCCTCGAGCGTGGCAGCCTTACAAATAATCCAAGTGTCAATCTCTTGAATCTCCTCGCCAGTAGGCCCGGTACTTGTGGACAAGCTTCTAGGTTGTCGGACTCATTCTATCCTTATCCATTGATCATCTGAAAGCCTGTATTTTTATGCACGACGACAACAACCTTTTTTTTTAACTCTTTTTTATTTTGTCGAAAACGACAACCACCTTTGTGAAAGTAATTTGAGAGATTGTGAGAACTTTAGAACCTCGACACGTTGCGCGGTTACGATTGGGTAGCTTAAAACATAGGGGCTTGGTGCTGTCAAGTTTTCAAATATCATGTTTTTTGATCCGATTTTCTTTTATGCTTAGTTTAGAATCTTGTTTCACTATATTCACTTTTGCCAAAACGAGGATGTCCAACACAACATTCAACTAGAGAAACAACCACGTGTCGCTATCAAAATCAAGTGCAATGTTATTCACACCATTGATTGATTTTTTTTATATTTTATTTCAAATTGGATTCTAAGTTGTGATTTCTATGACATTAAGAAGAGAAATATTACTAAATTATAAGCTAATTAATTGTAATTATTCGCCATCAATCTAACATTATATTATCTCTATATTTAGTGCATATTGGTGAATGCATTGTTTTTCTAAACAGTAATTACAAGTTTACAACACAAAATTTCAACTTAAACAATTAAAGTTAAATGTTAAGATTACATTAACAGAAAGAGGTTTTAGCTATTTAATTTCCACGAACACATAATTATTAAAAAAATCTACCAACATATGGAGGTTCTTATAAATCACTCAATTTTTGATTTCTTTAATCTTTCAAAACAGTGTTTTTTATTTTTGTACTATGCATCATGGATTGGTCGCTGTCCATGGTCATGGGGAGAGGGATAAATTGGGTCATGGGAGAGAACGGTAGGGTGGATTGTAGAAGGAAGAGAGAAATATTTTTTTATTTTTATAAATATTTACTAAATAAAGGGTGTATTTGGTATTGTGAGGAAGTTTTTATAATGAATACAGATTTAGTTGGGAGAGTACAATCTTAACAATGATGTAACATATATTGTGATGTAGATACCCCTAACACATAGCGAGTTAATGATTGAGTTAAACCGTGATTAGTCATGAGCTCAGCCATGTAGCTCTGTAATTTAATGATCTTGAGCAAAATTGCATCTTACGAAAATGACCAAATTAGAGTTTTAGTTTACCGTTACCATGACTTTCTTTTAGAGGACATTACTGTAATTTAAATTCTTTCAGTTTCTTGTTAACATGGTTTTCGTTCTTTGGAAAGTACACACGATCATTAAACCGTAGTATTTAAAAAATATATATATTTTTTTTTCCGAAGGCACTCCAGCCAGTCTGTGATAAGAGCATCCAAGCAGAGTTGCAGAGGTCTGGCTAACTGAAGACTGACATCCTGATTGGCTAATATTTTCTAATTTTAGTTGGGTTGGTGAAATCAAAATTAGTAATATGATAATATCTAAATTTGTATGATTTTACATTTATAAACGAATCTATTGTCAGATTGATAACTAATGAAGCGTAGTGTATTTAATTTTTGACGTGTAGCGGTCAACAGAATGAAGTCTTTGTAAGAAGATTGTTTTACCCTTTTTGGCAGGTCAAGTATCTATGGTCCATGGATAATGGATATGGAATATGATAAGTTGGTAACTCAAACATGCATATTACCCTTGGCCAAAAAAAAAATAAAACATGCATATTACCACCAGTCTTGCTCCAATTTACAGGGTAAAATAGTCATTCCACAACACAATTTAGAAAATAAAAAAAAAAGTGGGTGCCCAAATCAGAATATCGGATTAGCTGCTTGAGCAGGCTGAGGCAGTAGCGACGCTGTAGCGTTACTTTGCCGTGGAGTGGAAGCAAAGGGCCAAGCGCAGAGAGAGAGAGAGAGAGAGTAAATGCGTTTGTTTTTTTATTCATGAAAGAAGAGAGAGGAAAGAGCGAAAGAAGAGAGAGAATATTTTCCCCTTCGAATGGCGCCCACTGAAACGACCTCGTCTTCCTCAATTCTCAGAATCTCATAATCTCAACTCAATTTCTAGACAGAGTGCACAGAAGAGAGCCTTCGATTATTTACATACGTGTGTATATAATTTACAGAGAGATAGAGAGAAAGAGAGAGTGAGAAATAAACGACATCGTTTTTGCTGATGATGAACTGGCGGAGAGTGTTGAAGTCCGTACAGGCCTTAGTAGCCCACTGCCTCCTCTTCACTTTCACGCTCTTGCTCGTTCTCAAGCTTGACCACGTCTCCTCCTACTCTTGGTGGTCTGTTTCTTCTCTCCCTCTCTCTGCAGCTCTCATTTTTGACATGTGTGTATGCATAGTCTAGAATTGCATCTGTTTTTGTTTTAATTTGAAAGCAATTGGTTTTATTTTTTGGGTTATTTGTGGGGCTTGAGGTTTTGGTTATGGATTTTACTTTTCAGAATTGTTTTAGAGATATAAGTTGGGAAAGTTGGGAAATTCATTGAATTGGTGAGGCAGGTGATGGGTTTTGTTTGGTTTCATGGATATACTTTGCCTTAAATGGTTTGCATGTGAACAATGTCTAATTGTCAGTGAGAAGAAAGAGAAAGAATTCGGGAATTTTCTTCTGATGGGTGACAAAATGAGTGAAGAACACGCTGTAATATGGTTGAAAAATGGGCAGCCGGTTTGAAAAAACAAAAAAGAAAGATTACCATTACCAATGTGATTCAAAATTCTTGTTGTTCCATATGATTTCTTATTGTTGTGCACTTCTTTCCGTCTGCATTTCAATAATATACTAACTGTTTGGTAAGAACTTTGTAGAAGCATGAAAATGAACTATATCAGCCAATAGTTTCTAGCCTATTTTATGTGCTACATGCATTAAGAGACTAACTTCCAACTGATAGTGGTATTGGCACCTCTTTGAAGAAATTGCCTTCATGAGTGAGCAGGTTAAAGGTTTTTGTTGTGAACGTTTGCTAGAGAATAGGTGACTTCCATTCATATTCATATATTAGGTAGAACCACAACCCAAGGGCATATCTTTTTGGAATTCAATAGTATGTTAATAGTGCTATTGATTTGATAAAACTCTCACGTTAGTAAGAATAAAATTTAAGCTTTATGGTGAGTCCTTCATATACTTCGATGTGATGGAAAATGGATTGTTACTTTCTTAATTTTTCTTTCCTTATACTTTTTCCTTTTTGCCAAACAATAGGATAATAAGTCAATAACTGAACACATAAGCTCTCCCCTTTATGATCACATCATGCTTCCAGTTAAAGTATCTTCAACTCAAGAGCTGCCGGTTGAAGGTTGCCAGTTCATAAGTGGATTTTTTTTATTTTTTTATTTTTTTTAATGTATAGGAAGTTCACAAGTGGTCTGTTGATTTCCAATCACGAAACATTGTTATCCTAGAGGGAAGGTGAGAAATGTGTAATTTTAGCCGTCTTTGGAGAAATCTTGAGTTCTTTGCGTTTGTTTTAGTAATTAAGCCTATAATTCATTTATTAAAAAATTCAGCCTTTGATTATGGTTTAGGCTTTCTGACTAAACGAAGATTTTGTTCCAGTTTGTGGTGGCAAGCACAGGCAAAAAACCACTCTTTTTCTTTGTTCCTTTTTGATGGATTGTTTGAATATATTTTGATTCACTCTTGCAATGTGATTTGGATGCTTGGAAAAACTGACATTCTTGCAGCCAAGAGGTTGACATAAACGCAGGCACTCACATGCACAAACAAACGCGCAGACTCCTAAAAAATATATTATTATGTTTATTTACTTTTTCATATAATTTATTTTGCTAATTTAGATTCATCTCTGAATGTTTTTGTTTGCAGGATAATTTTCTTTCCACTTTGGATATTTCATGCAGTTGTTGCCCGAGGAAGATTCTCATTACCTGCTCCATCAGTTCCACATAATCGTCATGTATGCCATTATGTTTTGTTACAATTCTGGAGATAATTTCAATTACGCTGATACTATATTTTGGTTTGAATATAAAGAACTTCAATTTGCAATCAGGTTTTGTGAATATGAACCACTAAGTTTTTCTCTGTTGGACAGTGGGCACCATGTCATGCTGTTGTGGCCACACCATTGCTTATTGCATTTGAGTTGCTCCTTTGTATATATCTTGAAAGTGTTTATGGTATGCACCAGTGACCCAACTCTTTTTTTTTTGTTCTTAATAAATTGTTTTTGGGGACTGACACCAATTTCTCATGCATCAAACTGTGAATTCGTACCAAGTGAATTGGCTAAAAAATGAGTTCCTTGTTACTCTAGGGATTTCATCTTTGCATGATCTCACGTGTCCTAGTGTATTGATTAGTTCATTTTCTTTTGTGCAGTTCATGGTTTTGAAGCTGTTAACTTGAAGGTCGTCTTTCTACCCTTACTAGCATTCGAAATAATTATTCTAATTGACAATTTCAGGTATCTCCTTTTGACATATTTATTTTATGTCGTATCTATAAAGTTCTTGCTTAACTATCGGTTCTGAGTGGCATATGATGCAATTTACCCATTTAGTTGAACCAAATAGAACCTGAACGTTAATGTTTGCAGCTTTAATAGCATTAATATACCTATTTTCTGCCCACATAGTTTTCATTTTTCCAGGCCTTGAAAGTAAACCTTTTTAATTTTATTTAGTTGTTTTTTATCTTTAGCTTTCATTTGCGTGGAACAGACCATGACAAAAAGTTTTAACATTTTTTTTTTTTGTCAAAAGGTGTGTGGGTATCATTGGTTGTGCTAATTATCTTTCTCTGCTTGTGTCTCCCCATGCTTCACTATTGTAGTTTTAAATTGTATATTTTTTCTTAGCTGATAAAATCAAAGCCATGGAGAAAAAATTGAGAGACATTATGTTTAAATAGAAGTGGTAAACAGGTTTACACGAAATGAATTTGTGATTTATTTGTTGGGTCATAGATAGGAATTACAATGAAAATTCATTTTCATGTTGTTAGATGTAATTGACAATCTGAAATTATGTATTGTCTTGACCATACCCTCCCTTGTCATCCTTTTTTTTTTTTTTTTGGGCAGAATGTGCTCAAATGTCATGGGTCTATTTTGATGCTTTTTAATTGACACCAATTTCTTAACAGAATGTGTAAGGCTCTAATGCCAGGGGATGATGAAAGTCTGAGTGATGAGGCAATATGGGAGACACTGCCTGTAAGTTTCATTTCATTAGTTGATAAACTGTCCAAGGGTTAGCAAAACCTTGTTTTCTCTGCATCATTCCTGTAAGACTTAATTAGTTCAATTTGTTTTTCAATATCAAGGTCAAATAATTGGGCATACTAGGAAGGCCATGGTTTTAAATGAATTGGATTGTTCCCTTTTCGCTCGAATTCTTTTAAATTTTACATTTGTTTTACAAAGTCAGTTTTGGAAAGTACCATTAATGGTTCACCATTTTCACTTGTAGCATTTCTGGGTTGCAATCTCTATGGTTTTCTTTGTTGCTGCTACGATCTTCACCCTGCTTAAGCTATGTGGTAATATCTCTTACTCCGAGTTCTTGTCATATGTAATTACAATAAGAAATGCATTCAGTGTCTTCCACTTATTACTCATCTATAATATCCTTTATCTTGATAGTCTAAACGATCCATAGAATTCTTGTTTGCATGCTTATATATAAGCAGAGAGAAAAACATGCTGTGGAGCCTTAAATAAAATTATTTGAGGGATCCCTCATTGAAAGGGGCATGTCACCTGTGTATGTGTGTGTGTGTGTATATATATTATATATAATGCTCTATTTTAGTGATGCTGATTAAGATTTTCTGTATATCAAATGTTGCAGGTGATGTAGGTGCTCTTGGTTGGTGGGATTTATTTATAAATTTTGGGTACTTTTTTTGTACCTCTTGTGCCATATTTCCTATTTAACAGCTACTTTTTTCTAGTGCTGCCCTAACTATTGTGACATGGAAATTGGTGACCAAAAAATGCATATATTTCACAGTATTGCAGAGTGCTTTTCCTTTCTTGTCTGTACAAAGTGGTCAAATCCAGTGATTCATAGAAATTCTCGCACAAGACAAGCTAGTTCATCTTCTACAACTATCCGATATCTTGACTGGAACAGTGGTTTAGTAGTTTCCGCTGAGGAGGATCTGCATCAAGATAGAATGTGTGGTCTGCAAGATATTGGTGGGCATATTATGAAAATTCCTGTGATTGGTTTTCAAGTTCTTCTTTGTATGCGTCTTGAGGTATGTTATGCTCCTGAGCTGTGGGTCATGGCGACTATTTGGGGTATCTTATCAACCAACCTACTGTAATTTCAAATTTCAGGGAACACCAGATAGTGCTAGACGTATCCCACTTCCTGTTCTCTTCTCTCCTCTTTTTCTACTCCAAGGTGCTGGTGTACTATTTGCTGCATCTAGGTTGGTGGAGAAAATTGTACTTTTACTGCGTAGTGGGGCTGGCACAGGAATATATTTTAGATTTTCTTCTAATGTTCATGATTGCTTGGGGTTTTTGCACCATGGTTCCAGGTAACAAGTTTTAAAATGTTTGTTTTGTTTTCTTAATCTTCTGTTCCTCGTTTTGGTGGGTGCAATTGCTCTTACCTTTTGTGGAAAGATCTTGAATATGCAAGAGTGCCTACATATTGAATCTATGTAACTGGTAAATGCGGACTATGGAATAATTTTAATTTGACAATTTCTTAATGCAGGCTACTGGGCTGGTGGTCAATAGATGAAGGCAGTCGGGAGGATCATGCCCGACTGTTTCATGAGGGGGCTTCAGGGTTAGTATAAATAGTCATTATTATTTTTTTATGTTGAAATGTCTATTATTGATATCAAAATTATTATTTAGATATGTATGGTCCCATGCCTTTTTTATACATATGGTTCCTTTAACCTGAAATTTCCCATATAACTAAAAGCATTTGAAAACACAGCTGGAACAGGAGCTCCCCTCCTTTGTCATTTAAGGATCTAGTGTGTATCATATCTTAGGGCCTGTAACAAATTCATAAAGCATTTCTGATGTAGAAGCTCGTCTGATCTTTGTATATTTGGTTCTAATATGCAGATACAACACTTTCTGTGGTTATCCACCTGAGATAGTGAAGAAGATGCCTAAAAAGGATCTCACTGAGGAGGTGATCATAATCCTCATACTGTGTCTTTGTTTGTTATTTTGCTGGAGTTATGATTTTTAGGTGTATATTGCCAATTTGTCCCCTCTCCCCCTCCCTTCTGATGATATTATACTTGTGCTTTTTACACTCTTCTTCTTGTTTTGGCTGATGCCAAAATTAAGTTTTTTTTTTTTTTTTTGTAGTTCATGTGTTTTTATTTTTTATTTCTAAAATATCAGGTATGGAGACTCCAAGCAGCTCTTGGTGAACAAGCAGAAATCACCAAATACAGCCAACAGGAGTATGAAAGACTTCAAAATGTATGTTGTCTCATCCTGGTTGTCTCAATAGTATTGTGAATATGTGGTTTGAACTTGCCAATTAACTGCTTAATCTATATATATAGAGGGAGAAGGGAAGTAAGGTTAAACATTCAAAATCTCAATATTACCCTTTGTTAACAAAAAGATTAAAATCAAATAACTTAATATTTTGAGAGTAAAATAGTAAAATAGAATAATTAAAATTGAAAAATAAAATAAAATAAAAAATCACACATCTCCTTATTTTTAGCAACCCATTTACCCCACTACCTCTTTTACAAAANTACCTCTTTTAAAAAAAAAAAAAAATGTAGTAAAAAATTTTATATTTAAGAAGGCGCATGCCAAGAGACTAGTGTGTTGTAAAGCTGCTTTTATTGCTCCAATTGTTTGCATCTCTATGAGGTTGCCAATGATATATCATAACAGTGTTTCTGTTATGATGAGTTAACACAAGTACAAATTGAACATAATGGAATGAAGAAACTGATTCTGATATAAATTATTCCAAGATATAACATCTCCATGTTTTCTGCATCACGTCAATGTATCAAATACTTTGCCAGTCTCATATATATATTTGTCTTTGGGGTGATATTATCATTCATACGAAATGAAAGATCTGTATGTGCATCATTTATTATGCTAAGTTGCCTGTTTAAATTGGGAACCTACTCCTTGGGTGTTGATATGTGCACGCGTGTGGTTTTCTCTGATACTACTGGTCAGGAAAAAGTGTTATGCCGTGTTTGCTTTGAGGGAGAGATTAGTGTGGTTCTGCTACCATGTAGGCATCGTGTCCTTTGCAGGTACCATCACATGCCTCTATCTCTGTGCTTGTAAATTGGGAACCTACTCATTGTTTTGTAATTTTGTGCAGTGCCTGCTGTGACAAGTGTAAAAATTGCCCAATATGCCGTGTACCTATTGAGGAGCGCTTACCTGTGTATGATGTTTAGGTTTTATAATTTACCCCATTTCTACTTTTGTATGACATGGAATTGGGGTAAATAGAACCATGGATGGAAACCTCAATTTAGAACATATTTTAATGCAGATTTTACTGAAACCTCCATCATGGTGGTGGGTGTTGCTTCTAATTAATCAAATCAAGGATTAGGAGACACAGGAAACACAGCTGCTTTGACTAAAATTGGGTAGCTTTTCTCTCTCTTTTTCCCTATTTTTTGTTTGTTTTTTCTTATTTTTATACTTTGAAAATTGTAAATATACAAGGGGAAATTACTATTATAACAGGTTGTAAGTTTTCACATGTAGAGTATGGTAGGCATTTATTACGTCAATATTCTAATTTCCAACTAATAAAACAAAACATAGATGTCAGTCTCCTTGTATCTTTCTTTGGAGAAAAAATCTCGGTGGGCCAGCAAATAATTTGAAGTCCCTAGATTCTCTTGTTTCTCTTCATTTCGCTCAAATCCAATTTAACACGCTTTTAATTTTCAAGTGCAAGAGTATTAAAGCATGAGGATGCTCTGATACGTAAGATAAACATTAAGATTCTTCAAGATCACATATCAAATTGGATACAAATTAAAGAAAAAAACAAAAATTGAAGGAAAAAATATAATAGATTCCACTATCAAATTATAATGGTTGACACTTGGAACTTCCTATTTTCTTTAAAAAGTCTGCAGTAAATATAATAAGTATGAAATGACCTCAAGTTGAAGTCAAGGTCAAGCACGCTGCACACATAACAACTCAACAAACCCTCAGAATGACGAGTACAACTACCTCAAATGCAAATTTATTTTCTGCAACATTGGAAACGTAAGAGATTGGGATGCGTTCAATTACGTTTTGCCTGACCGAGCAGATAATAAATAAATATAAAGGAACAAGAAGAATGTTTGGTCATGCCGATGCTGGTGTAACAACCAATGCTTCTGGTTTAGCATTTGGCACGATATTGAGGCAGTCGTTGACTGTTGACTGGTCAGTCACCTTTGGAACATGATCAACTACCCTTGTGGCAAACTCTTCGAAGCACTCATCCATGGTTCGAAATGGTGTGTCCGGATAGAGACAGCACACTTCAATGTCATTAGGCTTCTCTATCTCATAATTAACTTGGCACCCCTTGATGAAAATATCATGTGTGAAGGATGCAACAATACTTTGTGGGATCCGCATCTCTGCATGTTTAATTAAGCCATCATCAAATTAATCTTAGATCAACGTACCATGTACTCTTGTTGTCTTTATTAAATTTGATATACATAGTCGATTCATTGTTTGATGTTTTAATTTCTCAAAAATTTAGTAGTTATCTAACATGATATTAATTTCAGCTACTTCTAAGAAGCCTTGCTGAACTGTAATATGTGGGTGTTGATTTATTATAAGTAATCTTCATCATTACCTTACTATATCCAGTTGGATTAAAACCAATCCTGTAGCTTAAGCTAGATTTAATAGCTAGTCACTAACAAAATGATATAAAGCAAGTGGAATATAACTTGGAAGTGAACCTTTAGCAGCAGTAAGAAGGTCGTCCTCTGTAACGGTGACTCTAGGGAGTGTGCGTCCAATCTTCTTCTCCCACAAAGATGCAAGCTGGTCTATGTTCAACAGGTTGCTAGGTGGTCGAAAATGAACAGATTTGTTCAGTGTTCGAACGTCATCGATTGTTTTCATCGTGAACTTTCCAATGTCTGAACCCGCCACAAAGTAAGCTGAGACAATATATTTAACCAACTTTTAAATTGAAAAAGACCAATTAATTTAGTTACTTGTTAAATTTATTGTTTAAGATATATATAACAAGGAAAACAACATAAGGAGGTGTTCTACGGGGAAGAAAAAAAATGTCTTGAAATTAAGCAATTTGAATATTGTGTTTTATGGTTTACTCTTTCAGGGTACGTATAACCAAATCTGTCAGGAACTCATGAGTCATGATCAAACTTTTACTGGTTTCTTGCGGTGAAAAAAGAAATGTTTTGCTACAGAATTTGCAACTGAACCTCACTTGACTTTTTCCGACAGACCAACTATTTTTGGCTTCTTTTGGCTGCAATTTTTGGCATCTTATGGCTGCGATTATTGGCTTTTTTCGGCTGCAAATTCTGGCTTTAGATTCGGATCTAAAAAGCAGTGTTCCTTGTCATTTATCCTGATCTTATGGCTCGAGTAAATCGGATGATAATCAGGTACATTCAGAAAATCATAAACATTAAATAAATAAAAAATTAACATAGTTATGATAAATGGACCCTGCAAGTACATAATATAATTGGATACAATTCAATGCCAAAAATAATTGATTTCGCTAATAACCCCAAACACAAAAAATTCATGCCAAGATTGTTACATGTCAACAACTAAATCACAAAATAAAAAACAAAAAAAGAGAGGGCTTATATAGAAACAGGTAAATACCATTTATTTATCCATAATTTGTATATATAAATAATTCATGTACCAAATCATTAATCTTCAAATACTTAAAACATCTCTAACAGACTTTTCAAATAGTTTTTTATGCTCTATTTGATGTGTCATATTGAAAAATTTATTCCACAGCCTCTGTAAATACTCCTTAAAATTGGACCTAAAGTAGCTCTTCAACTTTGAAGAGTAAAGTTGAGTTTTCAAATATTAAATTATTACTTTTTGAAAATAAACTCAACAAATAATATTATAAATAAAAAAGAATAAGATAAAAAGATAATAAATAAGAAATTGCCTTTGAAGATGCTCTTTTTTTTTTGGCCAGGACCTTTGAAGATGCTCTTATTTATATAAATATATATATATATATATTGATGCTACACATACTTATATAAGCTTTTGGGGTTTGTGCAAATAATGAGTACGGATTGGATAATAATGTTAGAATTATGATAAATTATTCAATAATACAAGAAAATATAAATACAAGTTAAAGTGAAGGGTGTAATTTTGTAGTGGTATATATTACGGGTATAGGTAGGTAGGTTACCTTTGACGGTGCCATCACCGTAAATGTGGAAGCGATCCAACGGTGGGAGAACATCAGCGGGGTGAATGTTGTCGTGATAAGGCCAACCAGCAATAGAATTGCAGCATATGTAAGTGTAGGGAATGCCAGCAGCCTCAATGGACCGTCTGATTTTTCTCTTCTCATTGTACATACTCAGCCCTGGCTCTACTGGGTCTGCTCTGTCTATGTCATGCCCAAATTCAGATGGCAAAAATCTCTGCATATAAATATACTTATATCATCATTCATGTTGTGTAGGCGTTGACATCTATCTAGTACGTAGACAAGTATAATTAATAAAGTATTAATTACACAATAATCAATGATAATATATATATCTACCCCGGCCACTTTGATCAGGAGGCTTTATCAAACTTTCTCTGAATTCGGTTTTCTAAATTAAATTGTTAATTTCGGAACACACACACACACATATATATATATATATATATATATATCAGGCACCTTTCAATGTAGGATTCCACATTTGAGTCTAAATGTGGGATTCTTTATGGGCCCACTACACATTGTATTTCGATAATTGAAACTTTCTACTTTTTTTGTCTCCATTGAAGGATCGTGCTTGCAAAAAATTAGATTAATCGGAGACCATTTGGCCGTTGATTAAATGATCACAATTTCAAATGTTTATCGAAATATTTTGTTTGTCTATTTATTCGATCAAAGTTTGATAGCTTAAAAGTTTCCGATTTACTTAATTTTTTGCAAAGATAATCTTTGAATGTAGATTTAAAAAATAAATAGTTCGAATCGTTTAAATACTCTATGAAATAGGCCCTCATGAGGAATCCCATAAATACGGGATCCCACACTTGAAGGGACTTGTATATATATATACCTTAACAGTGCCCACAGCTTTTATGGCTTCCACTAAAATGATCTGGTCTAAAATTCTTGAACCTCCCACCGCTGATATGACAACTTCAATCTTGTGCTCCTTCAGCACTTTCTCCATCAAATCTCGATCATCAATGGAGCCCTATTTATATATATACACACACATATATCACCAATTAGTTAATATATCACTATCATCTTCATTTTTTTCTCATTATGCACATGCAGATACATGTATATATATCAATCGTTAGCTAGCTAGCTTGAGAGGGAGAAATTAAGAGAGGCATATATATGTATACGTACCTTTATGACTATAGCTCCTCTGTCTTGTAAGGAGTTGATAATGGTGGTCTTGGAATTAGGGGCGAGTTGGCCGGGCCGGAGAAGCAGATAGGTGGGGTGGCCTGAGTCGAGGCTAGCTTCGGCAATGAACCGGCCAATGAACCCGGTTGACCCAATGATCATGGTTCTACCCGTCTCCGAAACAATTGGAGCAGTTGTGCCACACATGTTTCCGCTTTAGCTAGTGTTGAATTTAATTGACTAAATGTGTATATTAATAGTGAAAGAAAAGAAAAGAAAATTGGTTTCGATCTGCTTAATTAATTGTTTTGGGTGTGGAGGCGAGCAGACACACACTCCCAAGGACTCAAAAGAGAAGCATAAAATGACAGTTGATAATACATGGGCAGCTCCCTATTTTCATCAGATATATAAGCTAGTGCACATGCACATGGGGTTGGTGGAAAATCATATATGAATGGGTCAATAGATGTGATATTTTATTCATTTAAGGAAGAACTTTCTTTGTTGTGTATATTGTAGTTGTACATGTACAACCCAACTACTATGGAAGGACGTGTGTGTTGGGCGTGTGATTTCTTTACTCATCTTACTATGATTGGTAGCTAGCTTTGCGGAATGTGGGCATGCTTTAATTGCTACATCACTTCCTCCCGCGACTGGTAGATATATGTATATATTTGCAATATTATCTTTAATTTCACATAACGTATTTAATGAATTGATTTACAGTACTTACACAACTTAATTCAACTTCGCTTTGTTTCATATAAATTTGACTCTTAAAACTATGAACTTTAATTTTTAATCCTTTTTTTAAGTTTTAGAAAGAGATATTATTAAACAATATATTTATCCATCTCTTTTTCCTTTTTGAATTGGTAATATAATATGTGTAGTAAAGATACTTATAAATATTGAGTAGTAATTCTTTACCCAAGTTACACAGTAATATGACATCATGAACAGATCGAGGCAAAAGAGTACAGTTTCAGATTCTCTTTCAACTTTTATTTGTTGCCTTGTGGTCATGCCATTGCCAGGTACGTGTAATAGGGATAGGTAGACAAGTTATTATCTTTCCCATACATCAACCATGTGGATATGTCATTAGCAAATGACGCAAATCTTATGTCATCTCCATCTGTGTATGTACTAAACTCCTGAAAAATGTATATATATATATATATATATATATTGCACGTCCAATAGTAATTATATAAATTGGCAAGGGCACATGAGCGCGTTCATTAGTGTTGTGGTTTTGCACAACACGTACAGCTTGTGGGAGCTGTACGTTGGCGTCAATGATCAATCCAATTCTGTGCAAAGTACTGCTTCAGTTAATAAACTAATACTTAAGCCCTTTACTGCGCCTGCCATATCTCCATCGTGCCATTTTATTTAATATATCCTAATCTGGTAATTAATTATGATTTTTCATAATTAGGATGTCAAACTAAATTAAGCGATATATCCTAATCTCGTTTGTGATACGAGTTTATCGTACATGTCTAGATTGATCGAGTTATATATTAACGATGTGGCCTTGGCTTTATTAGGTAAGACCGTAAGACAACTAAAAAAATAGGTTTTATTAGGTAAGAATTAAGTAAACCAACTAAAAGGTGGACATATTAAAGAACGTGAATAAGATATTAATTATAAAGAACATGAATCTTTAGATTAATTAAATCACATCTAGTTTGTCACTTTTATATTAGATTTCAATTCTAGAGTTATGGGTTCTAATAAAAATTTTAGAGTTAAAAACTTAACATGCATTTTCTACAAACCCCATTATATATATACTTTAAGAGAATATAAAATGACATCGTTGGCGGATAGAGTAAAAAAAGAGACGAGAAATAAAATCAATTTAGGTAATTTTTTTATATTTTTATATTTTAAGAGTCAATAATTTAAAATGGATTATTTAGTAATAAAAAATGTGTCATTTGATTAATCTAAGCGTATTATAAATTGTCCCTCCCAATCTTTCAATCTCTCATAGTAACCATCCTGATATTGAGATTTTAACTCAAAACCTCGGATATTGAGATCGAGTAAATGCTCTTAATCTAAAGGGTTTGATCCGTGGCTAGATGTGATGTGACCCCATAGTAATTGATGTTGTTTTAAAGAACAGATGGGGCAAAGTGTTTTCGAAAAAGCCTCAAGAGGCAACTAATATATTAGAAGGAAATTAGCAGTACGTTTACATATATGTCATATATGCACTGGATGAGGTTGACGTTTAAAATGTTTTACTAAAATTTCTCTTTTCAAGTTATAAGCCGACATCAGTTGGATTATAACTTTTTTGAAATTTTTATACTAAAGAGAAAACTATAGGAATGACTTGTTTATTTTATATTGTGTTTACTTTTATGAAAGAAAATATTGTCAATTAGGTAGAGTTTCTTCATCTTGGATGTTCCCATGAAGAAAAATTCCTGAATCCACGACTAGTTTGATCTATCTTCTTGTATAGAGTGCGTTAGACCCACAATATTATTATATACTCGTGTACGTGGTAGAGTTAAGCATAAGATTAAAATAAGGGTATGCGCAAACATTAAAATGTATTCACCAGAAATATATAGTTTGCCAAGTACGATATCAAGAAATATACAGAAATAATTGGGTCATACGATTTTGTGGGGGCGGGCAAGAGACCCAAAATAATTGGGTTCTTTGAAAGTGCACCAGTCATCATCAAATATGTTCAAAAGGACAATTAAACTGTACAGAGGGCCTACACCTATTAAAGTATTGGCAATACAATTAATCCATACGCCACCTATCCCATATAAGTCAAAAGAAAGGAATTGGAAGGGTACTGGTCTAACTAGTACTACTCTTTTCATTTTTTGAATTTGGTGATAGACCTAGGGAAGCACATGGCTATCTACCTCTTTTCACTAAACCCTTTTTTTTTTTTTTTCTTGGCAGGGTTTTCTCTAAAGCTTAATAATACAGTTTTTATATATATAAAAACTTATTTATGGGATTTTTGTAGAGCTCACTCCATAATTGAAATACAGACTATGTCATATTGGTCATACTCAAATGTGGCTGTTCATTTATTGTTAAAGCGTTTGGAAGATCATTTCCATTTTGACTACCATTTTATCTGCTTGCAAAGAGCTTATATATCTTTAAGGACTTGGGTTTGCAGCGTTTGTCATTTGGGTCTGTTTTGTTATGATTCTCCCCCGCCTAGTATTGGTCCTTAATTTCCTGCTTGAGGACTGAATTGGGGTCAAACTCGGGCTATTGTTTGGTTATCTTTATCAACTAAGATAAGATAAGAATTAAGATCGACCAATAACTAAGATAAGATAAGAGACTGTATATATATACCAGTAGAAAAGCAATTAATATATAGAGAAAAAAAAAACAATAAATACAGTAACTATATTTTGTAACATAGCATTTCCACCTAATAGATCGAAATGTATATATCTTATTATAAAAGTTAAGTTTATCTTTATTATAGATGCAATTAACAACATGCATTGTCAGTAATTATATATTAGTTGTCAAACTTGAATAAGCAATAATATTATATATTGAATTGGTAGCTGGAACAAGGAAAAAAACTACCTGCTCTCCCACATATATAATCTACTTCCAACAGTCCAACATTCATGGAAAATAACCCTAAATATATATATATATATATATAAGTATATATTGGTCCACCATTCTGTCTCTCCTTCTATATATATTATTATATTGATTACTAATTAAGAGTGCATATCTATATACAATTAGAAACTCGCAACAATTGTAACGAACATAGTGATTTTGACCTAATTAACTCGCAGTTTTGTTCTCGTGTTTCACATCATTTAATGGAGTTAGGATTTGATGTTTACCATGAAATTTTTGAAATAATAGTTTATGAATGAATTAAACGAAACCACACATTTTGATCCACCAAACTGATCTTTGTTGCCAATAGATAATTAATTGGTAGTTGGAAAATGAGCTGTTTGTATCCCACTTGTTAGATCTATTGGAGAATTGGGTTTGGGCGGAAAAAAGAAAGGAAATTAGATGACAACACATATGCATTGGTTGGAAGTTTATTAATTTTTGTCAATTACATGCATGTAAATATACATGGTTTTGATTAAAATATCAATACTATAAAAATATTTGCTATAATTTATTTTTGTCAAATGTTTGAACAACATTCTTATCATTGATTTCAACTACTGACTCCATTCAAAGTCAAATTCCAAACCAATTATTAAATAAAAAGTGAAGAATTTATTAATGAAGGAATTAATTTTCTCCATGTATATATATATATATATATAAGGGCAATGCTAGATTGCTCTAATAGGATACGTGCCCTAATGAAATAGAATTGCCATGTCAATTAGATATTTAAAATTGTTGAATCCTTCTCATTAATCACTTGTCATATAAAGACTTTTATAACCTTTATTATAAATCTTAAAAACTCTAAATTATAAAAAACGAAATGCAAAATGCAAAATCCCAAATTACTAATGAAACCCTAATAATGCAAATGATCAAGGCTAAAGCTTGGAGAACAACTTTTTGAGTATATTGAAACATAACACATAAGGCCTTTAAAGTAGCTAAATGGAGTTGGGCAGACTGTTTACTAGTCCATCCTAAATATGTTCCTAAACCCAGATTAGTAGTGGTCTCAAATTCAAGCCCAATAGACATGTCAGGCTTAGCCCATGCTAAGTCGCTTGGTTAGTTGGTTTCTCTTCCTTGAAGCAACTTCAAAGATGGCTTGAGATTTAAAGAAAAAAACCACATAACGAAACAATAAGGCTAAATTACATGTTGGGTCGGTTTGGAATCTTTGGACCAAGTTATACTGGGTGTCAATTTTATTTCTATAGTTTCTAAATAGTTATAATTAGAGGGCGCATGCTTAATTTGCCAAATTTTATCCATAAAAATAGTACACACTACACTTCAAAGTATTTAGATAGAGAAAGTGAAACTAAACCACCAAAAACATTTAACATACTTTCTTTTTTTTTGACCAAAGAACATTTAACGTACTTTCATTTGTGTGCTTTACGTACTATATTGAGGAGTGTAACAATTATAAAATAAATTTTATGTATTAAAAATAAAATCTAGGCACATGAAACAAAATTGAAATTTGGCAAACAAATATTTCTACAATCCCGAAAAGAAATACAGCCGCAGCGAGCAAAAAATAAAAATAAAGAAAATAAAAAATTGTCGTAGTGATCCTGATCCATTGTGTTGAGCAACTGTATCTGCTTATCTGGTATACCATTGCCAGCAAAATAAAACGGTAGGAAGTAACCGCAGGGACCAAAAAAAGCCTACATTGAATACAATTATTACCAGATTGATGACATTGATGAAGGTGAGGTAATACTTAATAGCAGCAAATGCTTTCCCAATTAAGCCATGCACTCTGCTTGAAAAAGACCCTTAAAAATCTTAAAATCGCAATTTCTGAAATTTCTCAAATAATCAGACATTCCAACTTTATTAGATTTGGGTACTCCGCCTCAGCACACCACGTAACCCTCCCATTCGTACAATTACGCAGAGACCCAGAGGCTTAGGCCAACCCGTTCAATGTGTTTTGTGTTCGAGTTCCATTTGTCTTCGGCCAATTCGGCGTCTATATTTCGCTGATCCAGATTGGTTCTTCACGAATTTGGTGCTGGGTTTTTTAATCCAGGTAAAGTTCGAGCAACCCCTTCATATAGATCCTTTTTCTGAATTTGAATTTGTGATTGTTGTGTAGCATTTCCATTTGTTTTTTAATTGGCACTCTGTTTGGTTGCTGAGAAATGGAAGAAAATATTAGTCTGGCTGGTCTTTTTCGGTGTGGTGATTTCAGCTAAAGTAAGCAAGAAGTTAACTTGATTCAGCTGGGCCGAGGGATCCCAATTGATAAAGATGGAAAAAAAAGAAACTTTGTTTTTCTATAACAAATTTGCTCAAGTATTTTCAAGGAAAACTTTAATCACCCAACAAAAACATCCTTATTTGGGTTAGATTCTTATCTGGAAATTAATGAACGCTTCTGGGATGTCTTTGTTAGGCACTGGTTTACACATTACGAGTATTTTAGCGAAGAAATCCCACTGAACTTTTACTGGGAATGTTTGCCGTTAGATTTTCGACGGGACTTGTGATTTTGTAGTGGAAATGGTTGCTGAAGATGATGGGGAGTGGCCTTTTGAGCAATAAAATCGGGCTTTGATTTTATTGGAAATGAGTCGTTCTCCTTCATTTTCAGTGAAGTCGGAACTTAGTCCAAAGCTTGATCCAGAATCTTTGCAGCAATGGGTTGTGGCCTTTTGTATCATCAGGTTTGATCTTGAACAGGGTCAGCTCATTGAAGAGTGTTACCCACCTGGTTGCCTTACACAAGATGAGGAGCTTGAAATTGCCTTTACTTCATTCCCAGATTCTGTTTCCCAGCACCAGAACCGCTCAAGCATTCATGATTGTATATTCTTTTTCCGGTTTCGAAGGCGTGAAGGTTCTCAAATCGCCAATGCATCCTCCACCGAGATGACTGGAATTGATAAGAAGTTATCTTCGAAGTCCCCAGATTTAAAAATCATTACAAGGTCAAAATTTAACAACAATTCTAATGATTCGAGATACATGTATGGTTATGTTTTTAATAGACAGAGACATGATGAGAGGCTAAAACGAGGTGGGGAGCAGAAGTCTGTGGTAATTTTGTCGCAGAGTCCTTACTCTAGTGTGTTTAGACCTTTGTTACAAATCATGGGCCCTCTATATTTTGATGTTGGAAGGAAAGCTCTTGAGCATATTGCTGCTTATGTTTCAATGTGGCCTTCTCCTGTACCCGGTAAGCTAATGGAGCTTCCTATTGGGAATGCTGTGCTGAAAGTGAACTTGCCACCTGCACATAGCTTACCCTCAGATGGTGGAATGTTGTTTGAAGAGTCTGCATCCTCTATGGCTCCTTTTCTTCCTAACAACCAGTCAGTCCCACAGGGTCTTTTTCATGATTCAGATCTGTTCGGGATCTTCAGGGGTCTTTTATTACAGCTTTGGGTTTTGTGGGAGTTGTTACTTATTGGCGAGCCCATTCTTATCATAGCTCCAACTCCTCCACAATGTTGTGAGGCTGTTGCTGGTCTTGTGAGTTTGGTTGCACCTCTACTTTTCAGTGTTGATTTTAGACCTTATTTCACCATCCATGACCCTGAATTTGCGCACCTCAACTCACTTCGAGAAGGAGACTCTTTTCCACCTATGATTTTGGGTGTAACTAACCTCTTTTTCCTTAAATCTCTTCGTAATATGCCCCACATTGTTTCAGTTGGAAGCCCTGCTCCTAATTCCAATCGGCTTCCCTTTGCTACTAGGTCCTCTACTGGAAGAGTTTCTAGTAGGTCAGAAGGATTAGGTCTTCAACAGCTTTCCCTGAAAAAATTCTCTCCTACAAATTTGTTGAATGCTGTGAAGATGAGGAGAGACGGCCCTCTTTGTCTCATGACGGAACATAAGGAAGCCATTTGGAGCACTTACTCTGCAACAACTAAGCCAGACACTTCTATCTTAAATAGGCTTATAGATGCTGGGATGTCACCAAGGGTTGAGGAGTCAATGTCAGTTGTTAACAATGAGATATTGCGGCGGCATTTCTTGGAGCTCACCACCAACTTTTTGGCACCTTTTGGCCCATATTTTAAGACTAGAACACCTTCAGAAGGATCTTCTCCGTTTGTAGACCCACCTCCTCTCATTCCATTTAATGCTGATGAATTTCTGGAAAGTTTATCAGAAAGAGGACCTGGGAAGTTTTTATCAAAGCGGATGAGATCTAATTGGCTGGACTTGTACCGGTAATAAAATGTTCAATTCCATATGTATCATTTAATACCACTCCTTTCCTATCTTATGTCTTTAATTGGTTCACTTTACATATGGTAATAATCATCAGTTCATGTATTAACTGTCTGCTTAGGCGGTTTCTAAGTGGGCCCAACTTTACACCATGGTTTCAAAGGAGACGTGCCGTTGCTGAACAAGAACAACATAAACTGTGGAAGCAGGCAAGAATGCAGACGGACATACAAAAGTTAATATCTAAGATGTCTGAATTGGAAATTGTTGATTCCTTCAATGCTATTGAGAGACATCTTCTTGGAGAAATACAGGTAATGTGTCCCTAATAAGTAGCTTATCCCCATAGGAAAAAAGTTGTCAATTGCATTTTTGCTGTAATTTTTGTTAATCTGATTTTCAGCATTTGATGGCTTTAATTTTGATATGATTTTGGATAGGGCACTTTGCATAATGTGAAATTTTCCATTGTTGTCTTGCATGATTAGAAACTTCACATGTGAACCTAGTGAAAGAGTACACGTGTTTGATGTGTCAACTACATTATACTTCACTTGGTAATTTATATGTGTAACCTCATGCAAAAGTACTCCATTTGTGATTTCACTCTGTGTCCACGACATAGCTTATTGGCTTTTGAACTTTCTGCAGTTTTCTTTTTCTTCTTTAGTGGGCAAGAAAATCTATTAAAAAGTGCTACAGGCGTATACATATTTTAAACATATAGAATTGTATACATTTTGTGCCCACTTATTGGTGCTTCGTTATGCATTTATGGATAGTTATCTGGATGAAGAAAGTTCTATTATTTATATCTTTCTAATCATTCAATCCTCAGCTGCAGCAATCCGGAAGGGCTAGTACAGACTCTGCTGCAACTTGCCAAAAACTAAAGGGAGATCTGCAGGCAGTTTTCAATGTGCTTCCCAAGGACATGCAGCAACTTCTACTTTTCAACCCACAAAGGGAAGCTCTTCTACAAGGAACTCCGGAACGTACAAAACTTCCTGGGCGCCCGCTTATACAAATGGGTGGGGTTTTATCATCTACTTCACCAAGGTAGTGTGCTAAAGTGGCTGGGAATCAGTTCTGGTGCTGTTAAAGGACAGCACTTGTGTTTTTTTTTTTTTTTTTTTTTTTTTNAAAGGACAGCACTTGTGTTTTTTTTTTTTGGTAGCTTCCTTCTGTCACTGGGATGAGAGCCTTTGCCCGACTTCAAATACCACTTTTTGTTACCATGTAAGTGATACTCAGTGCTTATTCCTTGCTAATGAGATCTAACGCTTTGCCTTTCTTTACTTTGTGACTTACTTGCTTCCTTTATGAAACCAGACGTGCCAGAATCAACGAACTGTCATAAGTCATCCCTGTCATCCCTTTCCCAGAACACTTCAGATGATTTCTCTTCTTCTCAACCTAGGAACCGTTTGGGTCGTTTATAATTCATGGGAAGTTAAAACTTGCCTTTCTAATGGAAGTTGAAGATTCATATTATTTTTCTTCTCAGTTCTCGACAATGTGTAAGCTAGTACTTTGTAGAAATGACTCCGGGCATAACCTCCCACTTGTAGTTCACATAAAATTCAATATCGAAAGCCAAAGACCGAGTTATCATTTTTTGTTTTGGGTAAGAGGACAGTAGACTAATTACTGTTGGAATTCACGTGGGTTAAGCCTTTCATTGGGAAAAAGAAAGAAAGCTGAGAGATTGATATATATCATACATCGGTTCGGTCCAAAACGCATGCTCAAAACATGAAGTCCCAGGCTTTGCAGATCCTCTCCAACAAGACTTTCTAAGAGCATTTTCAAAATGCCCCAAGGATGGCATCATGGCATGTGCTAATAATGACCAATATGTTAATTTCTTGACCCTTTGATTACAGACTATTTGTAGGGCCTTTGAGGTGGGCTGGGCTTAGGACTTGAAGAAAGTATCTAGACCTTGACAATCACACCAGTAAATTTTCCTTCCCAGGAGAATTCTGAAATCTGATATGACCGACTAACCAACAGGTCCAACACCCAATGGTTTTGGGTTAAAGATTCTGATAGGGAAAGGAAAAAAAATTCTTATAGTAAATGGACCACTATTTAATCGTAACTCGTTTATCATATGTCAATTTGCTGAGAAGGCCAAGAATTGATTGTTGAACGTGACACGGTTTATAATTGTCTAAAAATCTAAAGATATCATAGATTCTACTGTATATATTTTC
The DNA here is from genome assembly GCA_003254885.1 of Purshia tridentata. Lineage (NCBI taxonomy): Eukaryota > Viridiplantae > Streptophyta > Magnoliopsida > Rosales > Rosaceae > Purshia > Purshia tridentata. The sequence goes on along the minus strand of QANT01005907.1, from coordinate 41,175 downwards.
AAACGCTGGGGTCCCCATCTGCTCCTCCACTACAATATTTGTTGACTCTCTCACATTTACTCAGGTATGGAATGAAATGTATACATTGGTTTTAATTTTTAAATCGAATATATCCATCACCAGTGGTTTCAATAACTTTGTTCCGAGCTACAAACCTTTCTTAATTAATCAATGAAGAATGGTTAAGAAAAATTGATATGATGGATAGGACATGATTCAATTCTCATCCATACTCAAAGTCATCTTTAGCCTCAACCCCCACTTCTATGTAAATTGAATCAGAATATCATTCAAAGTTTAGAATCTCTCTCTCTCTCTCTCAAATATGCATACATATTGGAGCAAGCTTGTTCAGCGGAAGTGTGATACATATGTATATAAAAAGAATTTGATGGCATTGGAAGAATATTGGGTTCAATGTAAATAAATTTGTCAATAATGCTGGTCGAAATTTAGTATAAACTTTCTTGGAATTATATGTGGGCGCCTTTTAGCGAGAACTTGAAATGGAGAATCGGCCACGTCTTCGAGATAGACAGAGAATCTTTCTCCCTGTACCAAAATGTTACCAATTCACCAGGGAAAAAAGAAAGCACCCTTTTAAAAAGAGGTCACACTTCATCATGCATCAATACCTCTTATGCAATAGAAATCTATATTATACAAAAAACCCTAATCATAGTAGGACACAAACTTTTTGTTCATATGATCTACTCCGAAATTCATTTATTTATAATAACAAATAAAAGAAAATATCATGTTATATGTTAGGTAAGTTGGTATCAACTATCAAAAAGTTAAAATAAAAATTGGTATGCTTTTTTCTTTTTCTTCAACATTTTTTAAAACTTTTTTGCACATGAGGTGGGTCTTACATGGATAGCAATCTTAGTGTGAGAATTGGAAAAAAGAGGTTAGGAAAAGAGTTGGGTTGCAAAGCACTTTATTAAAGTTTCAAACGAATATTCAAATAAGATATTTATTACAGGCTTATAAGGCTTTGAAGTTTAAGCTGAGACATGCACTGCAGTGTGAAAGAGTTAAAACTCAAAGTCAAAAAGGCTAACGACGCAGACGAGGAGACTGTAAAAGATGTTTGTTAACAGTGACTACATTGGAATTGATCGAACACAGCTTTATTAGCATTCGTTAGGTTAAAGATCATGGTGTTCATTATTTTGAACATCAGAACATGGTTGAGATTGCATATGATTTGCTAGTAGTTTGGAAATTCTTCGGGGCCTTTCAGGCTTCAGTTTCCAAATTTCACCGCCTCCATGATTGCCAATGTCTCACCAGCAGTAGGTGATAACTGATATGATACACAGGGAGAGAGAGAAAGAGAGAGATTTTTCCTTCAACTTTCGTAGATGACAAACAACCCATCCCTTCAATTCCAAAGTGGTCCTATTTTCAATTGATAATTTGACAACCTCTCTCCTTATCCTACACACACCTTCTGTCCCCCACCCCTCTAATCCTACGCACCCTTTTCTCTTCCTCTTTTCCGATACAAACAAACCCAATAAACAAAAAGTGAATCGAGCTACCATTTTCACCATTTTTCATTTTTCTCATTCTCTAACTTGAACCATACTTGCAAAACCACCACCATGTCGAGTGCTAGTGTCTGGAACAAGGAAGAAGATAAAGCTTTTGAGAACGCCATTGCCATGCATTGGATGGATGACGATGAAGACTCGAAAGAGCAGTGGGAAAAGATTGCTTCAAAGGTTCCAACCAAGACCATGGAAGAGTTGAAGCAACACTACCAAATGCTAGTGGATGATGTGCGTGCAATTGAGGCTGGACACACACCACTTCCTAACTATGCAGCTCTAGAAGAAGCCACATCAGTGAGGAAGGACAGTGCTAGTACTACTCGTGCTTCTTCTGGGGCTAATTCAGCTTCAGATAAGAGATTGAATTGTGGCCATGGAGGAAGTGGGTTTGCAGCTTTGGCTCATGACTCTTCAGGGCATGGAGGTAAAGCTGGGTCAAGGTCAGAACAAGAGAGAAAGAAGGGTATTCCATGGACAGAAGAAGAGCACAGGTACACTATTTATATATGTTTTTTATGCTTGTTTTAATAAATTAAAAAGCTTTGGCTGAGATGGGATTGAGAGCTATGCATATAATTAAGTTAGAATTATTAGGTCAAGTCAGTCAGATTTATAAACAAAAATCCATATAGTAGTGAATTGTGGAACAGGCAAATTAATTGGTTCATTCAATGTGTGGGGGGACTAGGAAATTAGGTTTAGGCAATTTGACATTAATTACTGAATTCTCAGTTTATTTCTATTGATGGCATTAATATATTGGATTGAAGAATTAAGAAGAAAGGTCTTTAGTAAAAAGTAGACTTTAATTTGTTAACACAATGACACTGGCCTGATGACTTGTGGTTTTTTCTCCGCAGGCTATTTCTACTTGGTCTTGACAAGTTTGGGAAGGGTGATTGGAGAAGCATTTCAAGAAACTTTGTTATTTCCAGGACTCCTACCCAAGTGGCCAGCCACGCCCAAAAGTACTTCATTCGCTTGAACTCCATGAACAGAGATAGGAGGAGATCAAGCATCCATGACATTACCAGTGTCAACAATGGAGAAGTCTCAGCTCATCAGGTACCAATTACCGGGCAACAGACCACCACATATGCATCAACTGCAGCCACTATAGGACCACCGTCAGCAAAGCATAGGGCTCCGCCACATATGGCGGGTTTAGGCATGTATGGAGCCCCGATGGGGCACCCGGTTTCGGCTCCTCCAGGGCACATGGCATCGGCTGTTGGCACTCCTGTTATGCTTCCTCCAGGACACCACCCCCACACCCATCCCCCATATGTTGTCCCAGTTGCTTACCCAATGGCACATCCAACAATGCACCAATAACAACACTTTTAAGTGGATTTGAAAGGGAATAATAATACATAGCAGAGCACAATCACGAGAAATGAAATCCACATTTCTCGAGCATTGATCATTTCTATTCAAATCATGTTTCCATAAACATTCCAGATTTTAAGCTGCATTCTTGCTGTAAATATGAAAGCATGGATGATGTTGATAATTTCATCCAAGTTTTTGTAGGCACCTCCAGTTTTTTTTTTCTTTTAAATATGAATTGAATGCATCTATGGTAAGGTCGAAGTACTGGCACATGTAACCCAAGCTATATGAAGATGTAAGGACTATTCACAAAGAGAAGAGGCACTACTACTAGTACTAGGAGGAAGGATTTGGACTATTTGTATTTTAAGTCTTTTTTACCTCAGATTGGGCGGGCTGGGTCATCTCTCGGCTCCGCTGGGAATGACATAAATCTAATTTGAATTTATTTATATTTTCATTTTTGGATTCAGTTCATATTCTGATCATCAACTTTAACATATCAATCAATATCCTATAAAAGACGCATCAAATTATAGTGAATCTGTAATAAAAGGTTAAAATTGGTCTTAAAATAAGATTAGAACATCATGGTTAAGCCAAAAATGCATCCCGGAGCAAGTTTACAAAATGCACCAAACAACATGAGCAAGCATGATGATAAGATCCAGAGAGTCGATCAAACACCCCTTCGTTTCACATGGAAATGCCCATTTAAAAGATGATACAATAGACCTTTCCGGCCCCATTTCCACCACTTTGGTGCCACAGCCTGCCGTCTCTTTCTTATTTGTTTTCCTGCAAGCAATAAAAAAAATAATGAACTTTTAGGACCAATCAATTTCAACCATACACTAATCCCTCTGCCAAATTTGAATCCATAAAGAAAGGAGAGAGAGTTCCTCACTTCTGTTTTGAATAGAGCAAATTCTCCATTTTGACTGCAATTTCGTAAAGCTGGATTTCAAACCAGGCCAGTAGTTCGTTTGAATTTTAAGGACCTCCAGAACAGTTTGTATGCCCGCTATGGAAGGCAAACTGTTGTCCAATTCACATCCTGGACTTTCACCGAGCAATACCTATCTCACACAAACACAAGTCAGAAATGCGATTGATGTTTAAAAAGGATAAATGGGAAGACCTTGGCATCTCTAGGTTCTCATAAAATCAAGAAATAATCACCTTAATTACTCTAGTAGCAGAAGATGATATGGAACGAAGATTGTAACTGCAAATGAAACATTATCCAATTAAATTCAGCTAAAGAGTGGTACATAGAATCTCGGTGAAACAAAAATCAAGAGAGAAAAGGATGAGCCACAAACCCGCCCTCAAGAATAACAAGCAACTTTCCTCCAGACAAGTTAGTCAACATGTGTGTCATCTTTGCATAGCCGGCAGGAGTGACCTACAACAACAAAATCAGTACAATGTAAGACACTAGAAGCAAGAATGGTATGAAACAAGCTTTTGAATGCCAACATCCAGTTATCCTTAAGCAATCAAATAACTCAGCAATGCCAATATGCTTATCTGCAATGAAAGAAAAATACTGTCAGCACATAATATAAATCCTTACATCACAGCATCCTAGAGGATCACCCCTTGCTGCATCAAATCCTGCTGATACGATGGTGAAATCCGGAGCAAATTTAGAAGCTGCAGAAAATCATGCGTTTCAGAACCATTAACAAAAAGAATAATTTAACAGTGGAGATATTGTTATCAATATGATACAAGCCACTTTTTAGAAATAATTACCTATAGGAAGCACAACATGCTGAAATGCAAAAATATAATCATTATCGCCAACTCCACCACAACTCCATGGAACATTCACGCAGTATCCTTCAGCCCCCATAGTACCAACCTGAAGAAGTCATCACTGAAATCCATCAGTTATAGTCCAATACATAATAGTGTACTAATGAAACTGCATGAGAGTACGCTTGATTACTTACAAGCAGCTCAAAAAAAGGATGTAGAAGAACCAGACAGAATACTCAGAAGTATAAGTTAAAGAATGACATAGACCAAAAGAAATAAATTTTGGAATGAAACAAAAATCTTGGAGCCACCCCTCAGTGACCAAAAGGTTACTTGCAGTCTAAACACAAGGCTAAATATCCTTTTATACAACTCTTTTCTTTACCAAATCACATGTTCAGATTCAACACAAACAAAAATAATCAAGATGAGTTGGTCGTTAGAAGAAGATTATTTTATCAAAATAGAAAAAGACGGTAAAATGCAACTGAAAATGAAACAAAATCAATTGCAACTGAAAATGAAAACAAAAACAATTGTAAGCAATTTAGTACCTCATCAGCAGCTCCGGTACCAGGATAGAACTTTCCCCCCTCATGTCTATGCAAGGATATATACAAGACCTAAAGAATGGGTCCAACTTATCAGCACTAACACAACCAGAATGGACATATTCCAATAACATAAACGTTTTTGTATAGACATTGTACAAACGTGGGGGAGGGTTTGTTCATTTTTTTCTAAAATTTTCTACCAACCTTGCTTTAACAAAATGTTACCATGACTACAGAAAATTTCAGCTATTTTTGATTTTTTTTTTCTCTATATCAACAGGATAGCCCAATGTCAATGTTTCTGACAGTTATAATGTACAACATTGGAATTAGCTTACTCTTCATTCCAAATACATAACTGGCATAGCCATCACCATACCAACTCCTCCAGCATATCATTTCACTGGAAATGAGTAGTGCATTAAAAAGTTGATGCACATAGCAAGACAAAATTTCATTTACTATGTTGCTCACCGATTTGTTCTGTTCAAATATTTCTTGTGTGCCATTCCCATGATGAACATCCTGCAGTTCTTATTGAATAATATTTCAGGGTTGATAATCATCCAGACATCTGCAGCTAAAGAAACGTTATAATGAGATAATTGCATAAGAGTAGTAAACTTACCCAATCAACAATTAGCACTTTCTTAGCCCCAGATACTTGAGCAGCTAATGCAGCAACTGCTGCATTATTGTGGAGGCAAAACCCCATAGCTTGTCTTACACCAGCATGATGCCCAGGAGGCCGGACCTGAGTCATTCAGTAATGGCACATAAACTTTGAGCAGATGATATTTTGAATGGTTTCCCTGTTATGTCTGTAACTTTAAGACAGACTAAATAAGAGTAAAAGACTTTACATACCAGGGCAAAACCATTTTTGGTCCGTCCAGAAACAATTGCAGAAGCAAGATCAGCACACAAACCTGCAGCAAGCCTAGCAGCACGTGCTGAATGTTCATTGGCATATGTGTCAGGAGTGAAATAACTGCCAACCATACATGATTTATCAATTCAAAGTCAACTTTAATCAATCATACTATTACATACCGCAATTAATGCAATCTGATATTGTTTACTTAAGAAAAAGGAGATGGTTAATAACAAAATTATAAGTCATTTGTGCACAGGTCTGAATAAAATCTATCAGATCCAGGGTTACCCTTGTTTCTACTTTTGCTCAGATTCATGACACTAGAATAAATACAATTTAGTCAACGTATTAGCTATATTTGTCGTACACTCCTTTTCTATAGTACTAGCCAATTCTATAAACTTAGTCTGCAGATATGGGCTCAAGTCAAAATATATTCTTGCAGGTTTTTTGTGTGTGTGTGTGTGTGTGTTTCTGGAACAGCTTGTAATTGATGTTTCAGTTTGAGTGTTTGAAATTTCTTTTCCTATCAAGAAAGCAAGAAGCTCAAACAACCATATTATAATATGTATGTAAATTGGTCCAAGGATTGTCAACTCAAATATTGGCAATCCTGCTGCCTCCTTTTTCCACAAGCAAGTAGAGAGAGAGAGAGAGAGAGAGAGAGAGAGAGAGAGAGATGAATGCCACAAATAAACATACCTAGAAAACATATGGCTTGTAAGATCAACAGCGTCAATATGCTCCAAAGAATGGACCTTTAGTTTCAAAATGTAAAGCCAACAATTACAAAACCAAGCCAAGGAAGACAATCTAAATTATCATTGTAATTTTTTTTCCTTATAAAATGACAAACTACCCCCACAAAGTCTGTTCATCATCAGCATCATGACAGCACACAAAAGGTTTGTCATAAAGTGAACTACAAAGGCCTAAACCTCCCAAAATCAGGACTCAACCAACTGGCATCCAATTTCCTTGGTCACGCACATTCACAAAAAGTTCTATAACATACGTGTGCCCTTGAATGCCTCAAAACCTAGATGTGGGCGGTTACTTACCATCTTAAGTTCTTCACGAGTAATTTCTCTAGCAGAAACTGGATAGCATCTTCCTGGAAATATACCTGCACAGGTTAAATTTTCCATCTGCTAATCAATCTAAGAGAAAAACATATATGATAACACTAACAGACAGTACTAGACAAATTACCACACAGCAATTCCATAGTACAATCCAAATTTAGTAGTGACAAATGAAATGCACAACTTAAAGGAACTTCAATGAAGATAAATACCAGCTGTAGCAAGGCTAGCAGCAATTGCTCGTATACGATCCGGTCTTTCTGGGTGTGGGTGTGACTTCATTTCCACCTGCTCTACCATAACAACCATCAGAAAAGGGGAAAAAAAAAAAGTGGAAGTATAACACAAACAGAATGAGCTGTTTCCAGCTAGCCAGAATCATCTCCCAAAACATATGAATATTATATGCGAAGTAGCCAAAAAGAAGTTCAGACAAAAAAAAAGTAGTGAAAAGAAAAATTACCATAACAACCATCAGAAAAGGGGTAAAAAAAAAAGTGGAAGTATAACACAAACAGAATGAGCTGTTTCCAGCTAGCCACAATCATCTCCCAAAACATATGAATATTATATGCGAAGTAGCCAAAAAGTTCAGACAAAAAAAAAGTAGTGAAAAGAAAAACTTCTAGGATTGACATGATACTTCTAGAAAAATTGTTTTGTGGAACTTGGCTTAAGTGATATGTCATGAAAAAAAGAAAAGAAAAAAAACCATATTTGCAGCTAAACACAACATAATGAAAAAAAAAAAATAGGTCCAAAAAAGAAAAAAAAAAACAAAGAGTACGAGGAAGACATGTATTACAGCAACACCATACCTCTGAATGTAGCAACATTCTCTCATCAAAGCCTACAGCAGTGGAACAATTAGATGCTGAATCTTGTGAGCCTGTGACTACCAAAATGAAAGTAATAGAAACCAAAATAAGATTGAAACAAGACAATGAACAGTAAGAATACAGATAACATCTTAAGAGAAATCTTTGCACATTGTCAAAATCAATCATATCAAATAAACTCAATAGCCAACCATGTACGGACCTTTGTGTCTTTCTCTACTGTCAGACTCCAACTCAGTATGGCCTGAATCTTTTACCAAGGAAGAGGCAAAATATCCATGCCTTAGGATTCCAGATTCTCTATGTTCCTTACATACCTGCATGGAAATAATAACACCAAATTATCCTTACACAACCATGTCTCCTTATGAAATACAGAGAAGATGTCATAAGCATAATTATATCTCAGAATTTGGGTGGGGACATACATCACAATGGACAGCATCATCAAGGTTGACCATTGTACAGTTGGTGCAGAACCACTTCACAATCTCAACATGTCTTTGGAAGGGCTCCCAATCACTGTCATCATCATCGTCATCAAGGTCTTGGTTGTACATATCTTGCAAAGTCATTTCTTTTTGCTGTCTTGCCTTTTTCTGCAGAACAGTAAAGCTCAATCTGTAAACACAACCATTAAAAGCATGATTTTTGTCCCAAGCAACCATATATTTCTTGAATGTGAGTCATATATCCATTTACCACTTACACTTGAAACATCAGGCAGCATATTTGCATTTACACCATCAATTGATGCATCTCCTATCTCTTCTTCCCCACAATTTTCAGAACAACAAGGTCTACCATTGGTACCATCAAACCCCAAGTTTCCACATCTCCCGTTAAAACCTTGACATTGAACTTGATTTTTTGGTTTGTGAAGACTTATCTCAGCCTCCCCATTTGCTATACGACTCATTTGAAGTGTTTCTGATACTAAGTTGTGTTCAAAGCTGGCATGGAGATTTTCAGCCAGAATCATTCCTTCAAAATTTCTAACGATCAACAAATAATGTTGAACATATTACCAAAAAAATGTGGTCAACATATTCGGATGCATACACATAACATAGAGAGGAAGATAATTAAAAAACATCTGGAGAGCTAGGAGCAACTATGACTGTTCTAAAATTTCAACATTCATTTTCAACGCTTTCTTGGGTGATGGATCATATGGATTTGGTCAAGCTAATCAGTTCAAATTTATATAACAAAAAGAATTAACATACAGTGCACAAAATTAGGAACTTGTCAATGTACACACACACACATTAAGAACACTGTTTGAAAGTAAAAATAAAAAGTCTTCATTAGATTTAACATTATAAACACCCAAAAAATAAAAAAGAGAGTTCATTTCCTAGATCATTTTACTTAATTTTAATAGTTTACTGTTCAGTATTACTTTTTACCCAGAAAAAAAATACAAAATATATTCGAGATGACATTCCCGCCAAAAAAAAAAAAAACCCCAAATTTATCAGTCACCTGTATAAACTATAAAGCACCACGGACGGCCATACTATAGATACCCAAACCACAGATTTTCAGGAGAAAAAAACAAACCCCTCTAAAGCTGCCCAGCGAAAATTTCTCTAATTTTCTCAAAAAGAATGACTGAGCCTAAAGTAAAGTTAGTAGCCCAGATAGTCTATGTTTTAAACTTTCAATGCTACACAATAATTGTACTGTACTAGAGTCTAGTGTGTGTCTAAACCAGAGCTAGAGATGAAAACCCTAGATTGTACGGAACGCATAGATGCATGATATGTGTATAGGATTGCTAAAATACTCATGGAATAAGGAGGGTGAAGGAAAAGGAGAAGGAGTGATAATGTTACCAGGGGTAGGTAGGACAAGCCTGGCGGAGTCTGCTATAGATGGAAAGGCGCTGCAAATTTTAAGGGAAACAAGAAGCGAAGAAAGTGGGAACCTATGAACTACCCATATTGACCGCTTTTTGCAATGACACCCTTATTGTTTTTTTATTTTTAGTTATTTTCCCATTGTTCTTTTGTATTTCTGGCTATTACCTTTGTTTTCTTATACTATACAAATATGCACCTGTCAATTTACCAATACCACTATACCAAAACACTAGTGCAATTTCAATTACAGGGGTGATACTAAAATTACAGTCACAGTTTACGGGAACTACCCCTGTAGCCAAGGTAATTATTATCTTTTCACTATATGTGTCCTTGTAGGAATAAGCGTTGATCCCATATATATATTTTTTCTCATTTGATTTTTTATTGGCTTGGAAAGGAAAATGAGCAAGGTATGTTCTTCATAATTCTATATTGAGGTCAAGGGGTGCTTGACTACTTGAATCCTTTTTAGTTCATTGGTATACAAAAGATACTGGTTAAAGTCTTAAAAAAAACCTTTTCTCAATTGCTTGCCAGATCCCTGACTGCATTAAAATGGTTGTACCTTGAGTTTTGATGCAGTCACAGATGCAAAAAACTCATCAGTGAATACACTGAACAGTGATCACCCACCTGGGGAGCATCTTAAGACTACTCATTGGTATAGGTAACTTGGCTTCAGTATAAAAATTACAAAGGAATTCTTCAACAAACTCAAACAATTATTGCAGTGAAGGTATACAAACTTTATAGAAGTCTGAAAAATGAAGCTTTTATGAGCTTGGTGATCAGTCTTATTCAAGTAGAAAAAAAGAAAGCAGAAACACCTCTTCATCTTAATTATATGATGTAGGACAAAATGATGTTATGCTCACCTAAGAACATCTGTTCATAAATGTTAATAAACCCCTGCTTTAGCAGACTAACATGAACTTTCAAAATTTGCTTCAGTGTTTAGAGAGAGAGAGAGAGATTGCAACAAGGTCTGGTTGAGGGGGGTCTGCCAGCACGTGATCACACCCACAGAAGAGATTAAAATGGGAAACTTTTCTCCTGATTGTATTATGTACTGTCACCCTCTTCATGACCCTTTTTGGACAAAAACGAGATAACACACACGAGAGCATAGTGCTGATATGGAGACAATCTTTGACAAAACAAGCACATGGCTCATGTTCATCATGTGTTCTAGGAAACCATTGCTCAACAACAGTCCCACCGACCATGATGACCTAACCAGCAAGAACTTTGGCCACATGGCCCCCATACCCTAGGCATACCAAACCTCCCCAATAAAAAAAGAAGAAGACAAGAGTATAGGCTAGATTTCTTGAGGGAAGTAGTGCCTGAAACTTTGGTTTTAAGATACTGAGTTCATTTGGCATGGATTATATTCCACGAGGATTGAACTGGAACAAACTGTATCAATTTAATAAAATTTATAATGGAAAACAGAACAGTTTAATAAAGTATAGGCTAAATTTACCCGAATCTCAGGAATTTGAAGATTCAACTTTCTGCTGATCCAAATAAAGTTACAAGTAACATTCTGTTCAAAAGGAAAGTTTGAAGGATAAGACATATGCTACACAGTACACTTAATGTTGGCCAATAACAAAGACCATTCCAAAGACAGATTCAAATTCTAACAATTAATTCTATGGGAAAAAATGATGAAACCATATCTGCTCCAAAATTTTATCATTAAGAGAGAAAACATGAGAGTCAATACAGGCAGTCCATTACTATATACAGTCCATATATAACATTGAAAAACGAAAGAGGAATGAGAAAAGAAACAATTTTTGGATGTGAATAGTTGAAATACACCAAACATCCTAATCATGCCAACAAAGAAGCATAACAATACATCTTCTAAATATGTAGAGCCTTGCTCTTCCTTCTTTAAGAAACCCGCAAAGTCCTTTACATGAAAACCTTCTCTTAGAGGCTTCAGTAGTATCATCACTTTTCATCTCCATCTCCTATTTGAATTGTCTAGCTGGCTCTCTCTTCACGCTTCTGTATGAACCATTTTTGGATATTGGGTGTTAGGTTCACCTTGGAGAAATGATTTGATTGCATGAAAAGAGCAGAATGGTAGAGGGCTGTTCTTATAGGGAAGATAGGGTGTGATCCAGCCAGCCTCCACTGGGCCCTAATTAAACTATAGATGAAGCATCATCAAGGGATAATGAATACGTAATCAATGCTTCTATAACCTCATAGTCACTACTCAACAGTCATACACATTGGGCCCAGACTCTCTGTCTCTCTCTCTTACTCTCTCTGTCTCTCTCTGTCTCTCTCTCCTTCTCTCTTCCCAAATAGGGAGTACATTAAGGCAGGTAGGAACTACAATCACCTTAATGTAGGGTGACAATGGCAAGAAAGAGATATGGCTAGGACAGGTAGAAAATATGCCTTCACAAACTGCTACTTCCTGGAATTTTCCTTTAAATAAAAAAACAAAAAGCTACCCCCTGGCTCATGCTAACGGTGCCAAACTTTGTGTTAGATGCCATAATGGATCAATTAGGTAGTCTAAATTGACAATTTGAGCACTTGGGAGTATGACATCCAAGGCTAAAAAACTTGGATGAATGAACCTCTCTACCTGACAAACGACCCAGCTTCATCCTTTTTCTAATCATCATAGGAACGATCGATATGGAGTTTATATGGTGAGCACGATTGGAAAAGACTTGAACCAACGATAATAATAATAATAATAACTATCAAAATACAAAAGACATAGCTGTATCGTACGGTCAGGGCCAGGGGTGCACGTGATATTGAACAGAGAGACATGGTCACTGTCCGTGACATGGAAGAGGAAGACAAACTAGTTTTATTAAAAAGGTTTTGAACCACATATTTTTTTTTGGGTTGAACTATCACCTCGACAGCTCTATATCTGTTCCTTCCTCTGATTCTTCTTTTTAATATGGGCATATGGGAGCTTCGCAGTACTTTCCAATTTCGTGGGTAATTCTAATAGGACACTTGGATCCTTGTATTGTACCTAACCTTTTTATTTACAATTTGATTTTGAACTATTAACAGATTGAATCAAGCTCTGTACACAAATATCTCATCTTACATGCATCAAATGGCCACACGATGCAAAACAAGTAAACAATAATTCTAATAGTCTTGCTTTGCCTATGATGATAGCTTAACAATGAGAAATGGAAAAGTAAAAAAAGGAAATCGCAATTTGAGTTTTTGACTGTTTGTGCATGACCACGTACGCAAGGTTTCAGCAACTGCTGAAGCTGGACCCTACCTAAAGTTGAAAGTGACAAAACAAGGACGATTTTTACTTGGCTAAGTACAGAAGGGTCGGATCTGGACCCCTACCCAGAAGTCATGACTTTAATATATGAATTGGAAGAGAGCTCAGAAAAATGGTCTTCCTAGTAAGTGAATTAAAATGTGTTCCCCACCTCCCCTAGAAGAGAAAATTTTGGTGTACAAACCCAAAATCTATATTTGCACGAAGTCAAAATTTTGACTAGCTGGCTTTCTTCCCCTTGGCAATTTTCAAAGCCAAATGTATTCAAACAAACAAATGCTGCATGCATGACTGCAAAAGCCTGATACCAGAAAATATTTATGAAGAGAAGATTTAAGCAGTACAAGTTAGGCCTACCAATGTAGTGGAGCAGAGACTGCAGAGTGACGCCTTCAAACTTACTGTACAGTCCACGATCCTGGTCCTGTTACAACACAATGACACATATTGCTCAGAAACTGTGCAGATATAAATACATTGATATGTGGGGTACAAAGTACAAATGCCAAGTTCACTTTAAGCCACAAAAATGAGTGATACTTAATATATAACGTTTAGCAATACTGCATATGCTTATCCATTCACTCATTCTGTGCATATACAGAAGGGAGAACAGGACCATTGCATCTAATCTTAATCCTCAGCCTTACTTAGCGGACAGACTAACATGTCAGTTTCAAATCTAAAGAAACCCCAAAAAAAAAAAAAAATGCCATTACTTACCTGGAGATATGGATGATGAACAGAAATGTGGTTATCCGGATATAGTGGTTTGAATCTTATAATGTTTTTAATTTTTTTTTTTTATAGTATTGACGTGAAGAATATAGGATGCACGAACTGCGTGTCAGCAATTAGCTAATAATCTCAAGAGCTCTTACAGAGATATTTCAGTCTCCCAACCCCGTATCAAAATCTCACCATTTTCAGAAAGTAAATCACAACTACATTTGTTAACTGTAGAAAGTATCATCTTGTTAACAAAAGTAGTATAATCGAGAACTGGTTCTGACTTTCACTCAGAAATATACAAATACAATTTCAAAATATAAAAAAAATATAGTCAATTATCTCAGTCATTTAGATCACGTCAAATGCTTACCACTGATATCATCAGTTACTATAGTTGAAAGCGAAGTTTTCAGAATATCAATATCCTTCAGCAATTTCTCGTTCTCCAAATTCCCACTCTGTATCTCAACTTCTAAAGCTGCATTTACCAACAATAAGTAGCAAATAACTGAATTAGTGAACAATTACAAGAATAGTCCACTATGCTGTCAGAAACCTTAGCATGTAATTGAACAGGTTAAAACTTCTCTTTAATCAAAGAAGAACAGGTTAAACCTTCTTCTACCCATATTTCCTTGAACATTGACCTTTTGACATTTTAATTGTAGGTAGAGGCATATTAAAAGGTATGAATTCTATGTAACAAGGCTTTTTACTTCAAAAGTTTAAAGAATGAATAATTAATCTCAATGAGGTATTTATAACCTTTACAATCGTGTAAAAATGGAAAATATGATAAATGAGCCTAGCTAAACCCAAGCCTAAACAGTAAATGAATAGAATGATTGAGTATGAACTCAAACCAACAATTACAAGAGTAATATATGCAATTAATACGAAATATTGACAAAAGACTTGTTCACACTAGGTGGTTTTAACACTTCTAGACTACAAAATAAGAAAAAGTAAGATATATTTACCAGAGTTGCAACTATTAAGATCTTCAAGAATTCCTTCAACAAAAGCCAGCATTGAATTCTCCAAAGCATTGTTCTTCTCATCCAAGAAATGAATTTCATTTTCAAGGAACTCTTTTTCTGACAGCAGAGTCCGTAGTTCATTATCATTACCCTTATCAATGTCCTTCTGAAATTCTACACACAATACAATGAACCTATCCCTGTAACAAAACAAGTCATTACGTAATGCAGATATCAATTTACGCACTTTAGTTCTAATGCTTACTTCCGCAAGAATTTTAACATATTAGGAAGGAAAAAAAAATTTACAAAATTTTTCAAAATTCTTATACATTCATATCAGTTATCACAACTGAAACTCAAAAAGTTCACATCCTATTCGCATTAAAATATTAAAAAAAAATAGAATAATCGGTTAATACTGGTTCTCATCGATTCTCTTAAGAGTCTCGTCGCGCTTCATTCTTAGACGGCACAATTCCTTCTCCAAAATCTCCACTGAGTTCCTTGAGTACTCTATCCATAAATAGATGAATGAACATTGAATTATGTGGCTATTGAGCTGATCATTCTCCAATTAATGTGTATAATAAGCAAAAAAATGGAACGATTAGAGGTTTGAGAATTTACTGGTGACGGTGAGCAATCCATTGAGCTCAAAGTGCGAGACGTAGAGCGTCTTGGTGAGGTCAGATTCTTTGGCCGCCAGAGCGTTTTCGATTTCGGAGCACTTGACGATCTCCGACTCAATCTCTCGCGTGATCTGAATATTCGCCTCGATTTCGTCGTTCACCTAATTTTATAAGCAATTTCCGAGCGATTGATAATGATTTGGCTGGAACTTGAAACTTTCACTGAGAAAAGTACCAAAAAGAAACCTCGTGGAATTGGGAATGGAAGCTTTGATTAAGATTGGAGGGGAAGAGCTGTAGCGTACCTGGTCAAGCATGTCCTTCAAGGATGAGATTTGGCAGAGAATCGCCCCCGAATCCTCCATTCTCTCTCGCTCTCGCTCTCTCCAACGGTTATCTTTGAGTTTTCCCGCGTTCTTTTATATACAGAATTTCTAATTACGGTTAAAAATTATTTAAGCAAAACGCGCCGTTTTGTTAAGCCCAACCCTATGTGGAGAGAACTCAAGCCCAAAACCCAGACAACGTTAAGCCTCTCCCTCTCTCCCTCTCTTTGGCGGCAGTAAGCAAGCGAGCGGCTGCGGCTGTGAAAAAGGTAAACTCTCTCTGTTCGATACTCGGCGTTGCTGCTTATCTCTCTCTGTTCTCAATCTATTTGCGTTCATATAAGATTTTACTGCGTCACTAATCGGCTACATAAACTGCAGTGCTTCTGTGTAACAGTCGCCATGGGAGGCTCGCGAGCTCAACTCAACAAGCCCCATAAATCGCGCTTTTCTTCCAAATCCTCGCGCAATCTCCATAAAACTGCAGGTTTTTTGTGCTACTTTTTCCCCACTTACTTTTGTTTTAACCTCGTTTTGGTTGAAAATAGGAGAAAGCTGCACTGTAATGCAATTAATACATGTTAATTTAATGGTTTCGGTGCTTCAGATAAAAGTAGGATTGGTAAATCAGAGCGCAATGTTGCCAAAGGAGCTCGGGTGGCTCGCATTCAACGTGGCAAGATGGTATGAATTTCAAATTTGCTTGCTTCTCTCTTTCATTCCAATTTTCATTTTACGTATCTAATGCTCTCCACTTCACAATTCTGTAGCTACGGGAACAAAAGCGGGCAGCTCTTTTGAAAGAGAAGAGGGCTTCAAGTGGATCAACGAGTCCTCCCCGCGTGATTGTGAGTATTTTCATTTCAGGTGGAATTGATAGAATGTTTTCCTTGGCTGTATTATCTTTCTAACTTCCATTAATGACAGGTTTTGTTCGGGCTTTCTGCTGATGTGAACCTAAATTCGCTTGCCGACGATCTTCTTTCCTTGTTATCTTCACAAGTTTATGAAGCTGCCTCGCCAACAGTCGCTTCATCTGAGTACAAACTGAGAACAACGGTAGCCTGCCTCTGCTGTTCTATTTTAATAAGATGACTACCATCTAAATGTTTTGTGTTGACAGAGTTATTAACACCGATGTGAAGATTTCTAAGTATCTAACTCAAGTTATTCTTTAGGTACTGAAAGCACCTCATGGGGATCTCCTATCATGTTTGGAAATGGCCAAGGTAATAAAGTCTACTACTTCTGTATTCTTCCTAATATTGCTGGTTTTTCTGACACAAACTCTTTGAATTGTTGTAGGTTGCTGATCTCATCGCTTTTGCAGCTTCAGCGAACTCTTCATGTGAAGGAAGCACATCTGACTACATTGACTCATTTGGAAGTCAATGTCTTTCTGTTTTTAGATCTCTCGGTTTACCGAGCACTGTTGTTCTAATTCGTGTATGTTATTTTTTATGGTACTTTGTATATTCATTAAAATATTGTCCAACAAAAAGAAACTAGGTTCTGCACAAACTTGACATAGGAATTTTTCCTTTTTTTCCATGTTTGCAGGACCTACCTACTGAGGTGAAAAGAAGAAATGATTCAAAGAAAACATGTACTTCTAGTCTTGCTTCTGAATTTCCTGAGGATTGTAAATATTATCCAGCTGATACGAAGGATGAGTTGCACAAGGTAACTGTCTACGGATCATAGATTGTTAATCTCAGGCGCTAATGCTTTCAACGTAAAGTTCAGATTGGGTTATAATTGTGATATTTATTTCATTTCATATTTACATAATTTGACACCTCTCATATCTCTCCCCTGTCATCTTACTGTAATTGCAGTTCATGTGGCTCTTTAAGGAGCAAAGGCTCTCAGTTCCTCACTGGAGAACTCAGCGCCCATACCTGATGGCTCATAAGGTGCTCATTTTGGATCTATTTAAGTTTTCTGTGTCATTCTATGTTAGATAGAGGTGGAAACATGAGGGCACTAGATGGAAATTGTCTTATATGATGAGGCATGTGCACCTTGTAGAACAACGACGATTCAGGTTCATTTGAATCTTATTTATTGGTTTCCTTTTGTAGGTTGATATGGTAGAGGATAATTTCAATTCTGGAAAATGTAGCCTTCTCCTCACTGGATATCTGCGTGCTCACAGTCTCTCTGTGAATCAATTGGTATTTAGTTCAGCCAATCACTTGCCTTTGACAGCATGATTTGGCAGTTGCCTTACTTTGCTTTATATCAGGTTCATGTTTCTGGTGCGGGCGATTTCCAGTTGTGCAAAATGGATATTCTCAAGGATCCATTTCCTTTGAATGCAAGAAAAGAGCAGGATGTCATGGATTCAGATGAAGTGTGTGATGTAGAGGTATTAGATGTTCTATTTAAATATAATCACAAGATGTCTATGTAATAAGTTATTTCCTTTGTAATGATAAGATGTGGATGCTTTTTATTTATTTGTGAAGTATTTGAGATTTTAAATATATGAGTTTTTATTCTGTCTTCTTTGCCTATTTCAAGGTTATTCGTTCTTTGGTTCCGGATCTTCAGAAGCAGGAGGCCCTACTTGTTGAGAATGTTCCTGATCCCCTTGCAGGTGAACAGGTAACAAGATTACATCTTTGTTCTATTAATTATTTGTCTCACTCATTATCCTTACCATGAATATAACTTCTTAACGAATACGGATTGTTTTGCTTATCCAAGAATAAATAAAAGAAAGTGGGTGGTACTTGAGTGTAAGATACCTGAACTACAAAATCGGAATGTTATATTGGCAAACGTCCACAGCAGAAATTATTCTACAGGAATGCTTTTTCTCACAGTGATCAACCTTGCAATGCTCCTATAACAAGCGGCTAAATACAATTTACTTTTTGATTTTCTTCATTTTACTATGAGGTTTGGTGTATTACTGAATTGTCTGCGGTACTTAAAACATAGATCCTTTTTGTCAGACATGGCCAACAGAAGCAGAAATGGCTGAGGCTGAAAAAAATCAGAAACAAAAAAGGGTGAGAAAGAGGACTCTTCCTCGAGGCACTTCAGAATACCAGGTCTGCATTTGTTCTTGTCAATCTCCATAATTCTGATTGTTTCTATCTATTCTATGACATCTTTGTTCATGTTGGGGGGTAATGACCGAATTTGTTAGTGACAGATCAGAGGCATGATTTCTATTCTTGCAGGCTGCTTGGATTGTGGATGGTACAGATGAGGAGGAGTCAAGTACTGATGATGAAGTTGATGGTATGGTATTGGATGAAATGGACAGTGGTTATCCTGGTCAAGTGGGCACTAATGATTCAGAGCTCAGTGATGATCAAGCTTCTTTAAGCTTTAGGGACTCTGATGAAGAAAATGATGCTGACTCGGTCATGATGGTGAGTTTAACATCTATATTATGCAGTAAGTGATTGTTATTGTATTGCCAGCATTATTCAGATTTCTGATCTCAGTGAAAGGGTTTCTGAATCTAACATGAAGACACAACATATAAACAATGGCAAACATGGACTTACCATTTTTTTCTTGATTTACAGGAAGGTGAAAACTTGACCAAGGAACAGTTGGAGAACGAGATTCAAAAAATAAAGCAATCACATGCTGATGATGAGGGTACTTACTTTTCAAAGCTAAATAGTGTTGTTTCTTGAAGTCCATGGTATTTAAACAGTGTTCACTCATTCATGGCTGATGACTTATCTTCTGTGCACCCCCTCTCCCAACCTGTGGGAGTGGCCCTCTGCGGTATCATCCCAGTTTATGGTTTTTTTTTGACCCCAAACTGCCTCATGGCCTTTTGTTTTTTTGCTTTTAAATATTCCTCCATAAGCACCCTACTCTGATCGCAAACCTTTGTTATACATGGCCGCTAAGTATTGCTTGGAATAACTTAAAGTTTTTGTTATGTTCGTTCTGGTGCTGTATGATTTATATTATTAAAACTATGTGGGGATTTGTCTCTGTTTCCCTTTTCATAGTTTTGCAAAATAAGATACTACTGTATTGGAATTTTATAGCTTTATTTGACACTAGCTTTTGTAATCAATTTACTATTACTGCTGCATAATCTAGTTGGCTGTTAATGGTTATTTATTATGTTTCAGAATTTCCAGATGAGGTGGATACACCTATAGACATTCCCGCAAGAAAGCGTTTTGCAAAGTATAGAGGCCTCAAGTCCTTTAGGACCTCATCGTGGGATCCCAAAGTAATATTCTTGTAATTTATAATAGTAATTCTCACTAATTCTGAACATCATCTGTCTAACTGATGTGCGATGCTAATGAACTTCAGGAGTCTCTGCCTCCAGAGTATGCCAGAATCTTTGCATTTGATAACTTCAACAGAACACAGAAAAATGTCCTTGCTAAAGCTTTAGATATGGAGCAAGAAAACAGGGATGACTGCGTAGCAGCTGGCTCATATGCAAGGCTTTATATCAAAGAAGTGCCAACTCCTGTTGCTTCTAAATTATGCATGCATGCAAAGGCAATGCCTGTTATAGCATGTGGCCTCTTGCAGCATGAGTCCAAGATGTCTGTGCTCCATTTCAGGTATCTTGTAGTTAAGCAAAATTTTCAGTTTTGTGGTCTTCTTAAAGGGAGGTTTTATCGTGATCATATGGCATCTGTGTTTGCAGCATAAAAAAGCATGACACATACAGTGCTCCTATCAAATCCAAAGACGAATTAATATTTCATGTGGGCTTTCGCCAATTTGTTGCAAGGTAGTTTTTCTAATACCATCCTCTGTGCTCTTATTGAATTTTAGTAAAGTTATTGATGTTGTTGTTCATCACTTTGCAGGCCAATATATTCTACCGACAACATTAGTTTGGACAAGCACAAAATGGAGAGGTTTCTTCATGCAGGACGTTTTTCCATAGCTTCAGTTTATGCTCCAATCTCTTTTCCTCCTCTTCCTTTGATAGCTTTGAGGAGTTCTGAGGGAGGGGACACAGCACCTACTGTTGCAGCTGTTGGTTCTCTGAGAAGCATTGACCCTGCCAGGATTATACTAAAGAAGATTATTTTAACTGGGTACGATTTCTTCTCGACTCTAGATTGAGGTTATACTAAAGTAGTAGCAATGACCAGGAAGAATGGTTTTATTGAACCTTAAGCATATTTTGATGCAGTTACCCTCAACGAGTATCAAAACTGAAAGCTGCTGTAAGGTATATGTTCCATAATCCAGAGGATGTCAAATGGTTCAAGGTGAGCAAATCTTGTAGCTGATATTTTAAAAAAAAAAGATTATTTGTCCTGCATCTTATCAAAGAAGTTCACTACAATCATTATGAATATGTTTATTGATGTGTGTGATGGCAGCCTGTGGAAGTGTGGAGCAAATGTGGTCGTCGCGGTCGCATCAAAGAGCCTGTTGGTACACATGGTAAAGATTACTTCTTCAAGATTGTACAGAAAAACAAAAAAAAAAATTCTTTCTTTTATCTCCTCTTCCCATTGTGAAAAGGTTTCATCCATCTTTTCAACATTGCTGAAATCGCCAACATAGCGCAAAATTATTAGTGTGAAGATGCCAGTCTCAGCTGTCCTTATCATATTGTGGTCGCACTTTTGATTACATTAGGTAGTCATCAGTGTCTTTTCCTTGTTTTTTTTCTAAATATAATTTTGTCTCAGGGGCGATGAAATGCATCCTTAATGGGGTTCTCCAGCAGCACGACACCGTATGCATGAGCTTGTACAAGCGTGCATATCCCAAGTGGCCAGACCATCGCTTCCCGATTCTAGACGCTTGATAACATGGTGTCCGGATGTGTGACAGTTTTTCTTACAGTGCTTCCCGATTCTTGATGCTTGACAAGATAGTGTCTGGAGACGTGACACTTACTCTCATAGTGATCGCTTTCTTTTTTGGAAAGTACAGTGATTGCTTTCAAGCACGGAAGGAAGATGGGAATGAAGCTCTGGTTCAGATTTTTGTTGATTCCAATTTCAGTTTTGCTGCGATTTAGTTGTGCCATTCTTGTTATTGTTATCTATATTTTTTTTCTTTCTTTTTGACTTTTTTGGGGAACACAAAATTTCCTTTAGAGAGCGAGAGAGAGATAGAGAGAGAGAGAGAGCATTTGCTCTAGCCTTTTTTACTGCTGCATGTATCTTTTCTAGCTTGGGTATTACTTCTCTTTTTTAATTTAATCAATGTGTTTTCATTTCTGTCAATATGGGTTCCTAAAATTCATCCTCAAAATTACAAGAAAGGATTTTTATTAAAAAAAAAAATCAATTTGTTCACATCTTTGAGAGGTCGCATTCTGTCCTGCAACTGACTATAGTTCAAAATGATTTAGCTGAAGGATTTTCAGAGCATGGCACTCTTAGAACTTGCATCATGGAGGGGTCATCAAATTGGGTTCTTTGTCCCCAAGCATTGACAATGACAATCATATGATTAAAACTCCAGTATTAGAGTTAAGCGTGTAAAAACATATAATTCAAAATTTCAATTTCTTCTCTTTTACATTTCTAAGCAACCACACAGCATAACAAAGGGCTAACAAAACAATAATAATGCTACGTAGACTCTTCAAACTCATTCAATTTCTCTTTCTTCTTCATTTCTTCTTCATANTCTTCATTTCGTCTTCATACCTTCTCAGTCTCTCCTTCACTTTCTCCTGTATTCACCAAACGGCAAAACCCAAGAATTCATATAAAACATATTCAATAAAATCAGATTTCAAAGATGACATGACCAAAATAGTAGAATTGATCAATTTAAGCTACAGTTTTCTGTTTGGTAGCTGGGGAACATAATTTTCGTTCCTGTGAATTCCAGGGAACCAAACAGAGAGCTTAAGAATTATAAGTAAATGGAGGGAGAACCAATAAGGACCTTGTAGCTTTTTTCAACGCAGTCCATGACGTAGAATCCGAGAACACCACCGAGAATGGTGCCGCTGATGATTCGAACGTAGGCCCATGTATTTGAGCCCCCAACCATTTTCCCTCTCTTTCTCTCGCTTTCTTTCCTTGATTTCTCGGGAAAGTTTTTCAAGCGGCGGTAAGAGGTGGATGTGGATCCTGCATTTGATTTGTATACTATAAGTGGGTGGGTAATCTCCGACGGGTCAATGGGTCAGTGACCCGGTTTACAGTGTAGTGGACTTAACGGAAGATTTATCATACGGGCTTCACTTATTTGGGCTTTGGGCAAATTTTATCAACTCTCATGTGGACTTTGAGCTAATTTTATGCCATGTGTACCTCTTATATTAAAATATAAAAAAAAAGTGTTTAAAATATATCAAAATTATTTCAAATCTACCAATTACTATTTTCTTATTTGTGGTAAATAATTTTGTAGATCTGTTTATTGATCGAAAAGCATGAGTGAGATTGTGGTGCCAGTTTGTCCAGATTCTCGGGTGGCCACTTGGCGAAGTTCCTCTGCAGTTCTCAACTTCCTCCTGCAAAACACTCGTTTTGCTTTAAAACAGCTGCAGTACACATATATACTTCCATTCTTCTGAACCCTCTCGAACTTGTCCATTATCAGATCCATTATCCTCTCCGGTGCTTCTAACCAATTCCTCCAATTCTTACCCTACTATTTTTTACAATACCTAACGAATTTACATTTCAATCCAAATATTATATATATGATAATTAATTAATTATCCCTCACATAAATATATTCTCAACATATGTCGAGATTAATTAGTAAATAGACGTACTTTTGGTGTCGCTTCTTATTTTTTCTAAACGTAATTGTTTTATTTGTATTTTTTCATTAATTGATCAATATCTTACTGTTTAATATATAGGGAATGCTATGGGTGCCTCAATAAATTAGAAAAATCAATTAGAAAATTGAATTGGAGCACTTGAAGCCTAACTTGCTCCGACTTCATTGAAAAGCATGAAATAAAATGGCATCATCAAGATATATATCCATCTTGAGTTTTTTCATTGCCACTGTTTTAAGAATGTAATCATGTAAGATGTTTTTTTTTTTTCTTTTCATAAAAGATGAAGTTGCAGAACAATAGCAGTGGAAGATGGGATATCAACGTGTATTCTTTGGTTATAGACAATTACGGAAGATTAGGAAAGGATCTAATAGATTAATGATATAAAATATTAATATAATTAAGATTTGTGATAGGTAAGATGGTCTTTCAATAAAAATAATTTTATTTTAATATTATAAAGTGTATAATTACTAACAATTTAAATAATGATGTGTATCAATTAATTGTGCCACATAGGATTGAGGCACAATACCTCACAATTAATATATATCCTCCATAATAATATTGCATTGTTCTCTTTTAACATTTTAATTAATCAAGAACAAATCTAAATTTTTTGAATGTTTTACATACCGGGTTTTTTGCTTTAATTATATAGATATATATTACATGTTATTTGTGACAACTCATAGTCTCTCTTATGGTATATAAATCATGGGTGTGTTATATATTATATATCTTTCCTCAAAAAAAGAATTAGGCTGTATAAGTTTCTCTCTACCATATAAAACTAGGCAACTCATCCTAATTAGTAGTTACTAATTTTCCCAAAATTAAGGGAAGGCTATGTATATATATACTTCTCTCTTTGATATATATACAAACAGCTTATCCAAGCGAGCTAACTAGTAATTAGTAACTACTAATTTTCTCGAAAATGTGGGCAGATCAGTCAAAAAACATAGCCGTCAAATTCACCTGCAAATTTGGCAGCGATGTAATAAAAAGTGACTGAAGAAAGACGTGTCAGAAACGGTCCACTCGGCAACACCTAGTGCTTCAATGCAAACAATAAATAAAGAGAGTCTGAGAGTGAGAGGCTAAAACCGCTACTCTTCTTCCACTTTGTGCAGTGCAGGTGTATACGTTTTTAGCCGGTCCTGACTTTTGGAAGGCTTAAAAGTAAAGTCTAAATTGAGCCCCTAAAATTAGTTGTATAAAAAGAAAATTTTTTTTGTAAAACAATTGATAATTAAGAATTTGAAATCAATATTTTATTAATAAAATTTAGAATTAACAACACCCGAATATCTTGTATCCAGCTCTTTTAATTGAAGATCGAATTCCTTAATTTTCTTTCTTAGACTATGATTAAAATTTCCCCCATTAAAAGTCTAAAAGTGCTCACCACTCATTGTTCAATCAAAAGAAAAAATAGGAGTAAAGCCAGAAGCCTCTTTCCTCAAACAGATGAAGGTATTTCTCTTAGTTCTTGCATTATGCCTTCTGCCTTTCTTTAGTTAGTTAATTCATTAATCCTTTACCTCAAAGCTCTTGCGAATGCCAAAAGTTTCTTGTCTTTGGAGAATAGAGTCACATCACCAATCTTAATTTCCAAAAACCAACTAACTAAGCCTTTACTCTTTAGTCTTTTAGGCATTTTTCTTGATTATTCTAAACTTTTTTTTTTAGGCCTTCGTTAGGCCTTAAAATAAGTCAATAACGTCATCAATATAGATGGTTCTTTAGTTATTTTTTTTTACAACATAATTTATTTTTAATATATAAATATATATATAATATAAATTTTGTGGGCTCCTTTAAAGGTGAGCCCTAGGCCATCGCACTCCGTGCACTCCTTCAGGGCCGGCCCTGTTTGGCGATGGGAGCTGCAAAGTATTTGGTTGTGGAGGTTGTGGATGGAACGGCCGCTATGGGGGCCCTATTGGACCAGCATTGTCTCAGATTACCTTCAAAAGATTGTCAGGTCCATCATCGATCGATCAACTCCTTTATTTTTCTTGCTCTGACGTTCTTTCATATTCTTGTGCTCAGCTTTCATGTTCTTGGTTCTTACATTGTTGGCCTTGCTCAATTTTCTGCTTTCTCATGTAATTATTGATTATATACATAGTGAAATATTTGTTGATTATATATGCATGTGGGGTTTGTTTGAATTATCGATCTTCTATAGGTTCATAGTTGTTGGGGTTTCAGGGGTTTTACTAAACTTTGTGATCGATCGATGATGATTTGACTGGTTTTAGGTACTTGTTTATCATCTGATCTGATTGTCTTAGTTTCTTTCTTGGTGTGGATGTTGAACCAAGTGCATGTTTTGCTGCATGCAAAGGAAAGTTTTGTGAATTAATAGTTTTTTCTTTTTCTTTTTTCCTTTTTGGTCTCGGTGTATGAAGAAAGGTGGTTGTGATTTTTTGAGTGTTCTAATAATAGCTCAAAGAATTCGTTTTCCTTGACAGTCAATTTTTATATTATATAGTCTTATTTTGCAAAAAATATATATTTTTAATTTGCTAGTACACAAAATTTTTGGTTATCTTATGGCTGCATATAGACGGGTCAATGGATCAGATTTTGATTCGAATTTGATGTAATAATAGGAAATATATGGAATATTTGGTGATTCAATCTAGCTAATAAGTAATAATCTAATTATGTTTTGAATTCAATAACATATATGTTAAGTTAATTTTAATAGATTCGATAATAATCAAATCAAATTTATATAATATATAGCTTACTTATCTATATTTATTATAAATATTTTAATTTTATATGTAGAGTAATTTTATTTTTCATACATCAAATTACTTAATTTCAAATAAAATATTTTCATGTCATATATCAGATGAATTGGATCGAATTCAGACTAATCGGTTGTATATTCGATCCACTCAGTGCACTACTCACAGGTCTAATTATATCTATAATTGGTAAATGAAGACGGTGAATTATTATTACAAATGAGTACACACAAACTAATTATTAATCAATGTTCTCCAATTAATACCCTTTAATTATTTCCATCAAATTGATCCGATCTTTAAATCAAGTCCTGCCAATATAATGTTTAAGGTGGCCAAAAATTAGATATATAATGACAAAAAAAAGTTTAAGTTTGTCGCATTTGGTGAATTTATGGACCCTTGAATTTGGGAAGAAATTTATAGATTTAGCGGAATTGTTTGATTCAAAATATTAGTTTGAAGACGACAACCAAAAGTACAACGGTATATTCTCGAACTGTCAAAAGGTAATCGATTGTGATGGCCGTAAACGACAAATTTTTTCAATATCAATATAGTGATGATAATATTATATTATTGGAAATTTTCTTAAAATAAATAATTCCTCATATTTTGACATTCAAACTTTTGTTTTTGAAGTGATATATTGAAAAACCATATTATGTTGAGCCAAATGTTCATTTCATTTTTCATTGAGCAAAATTTTCATTTTTAAGAAAATCATAATTTCTATTTTTTAGTTATATATATATATGTATATATGTGTGTACTCTAAATTAATACAAATGAGCATATCATTTTGCCTTGATTAGCCAAATCTCATCTAGCTAATTTAAGGTTGATCAATAACTACATATATATAAAAATTAAAAAATATATATATTATAGGAATATGCATAATTATATATGCGCGCTATTGTTATGGTACATGATGGCCCCAGTATCTTAATTTAAGCATATGTATATCTAAAATTGATTAAATTTGTTTTCTGTTAATTGTTTGTGCAGGCACTGCTGTGGCCAGTCAAATGGGCTGGTATTTTTATCCACATACAACTTTTTTGTTTTGACCTCCTCCTCTTCTTCTTCTTATTTATTATGTTTTGGTCTGAAGATCGACCTCTTATTAATTTTCTTATTTTTTCATGTTTTTATTATTATTTCCCATAGGATGCTAATTCTGGTTCAACAGTTTACCTGGGTCTAGTTCAGTTCAATTCTCACGGACCTAGTAACAATGGTATTCAGTATATGCATTTTTAATAACTTAATTTCCAGGCCATTATTAATTATACATCTGGGATTATTTAATTAACCAAAAAGAAAAATTGTCCTTGAATTTATAAAATTTTGTGCAGGTTGCTTAGTACGAGCTGCCGCATGGACAAGAGATGTGGAAATGTTTCAGGATTGGCTTTTTAGCATCACCTTTGTTGGTGGTGGCCATAATGAATCTGCCATTGCTGATGGCCTAGCTGAAGCACTCATAGTACGACTCTCTATATATACTGAAAATCTATTTAATTAATTATTTATGCTTAATTTTTAATTATAATTTGGCACTAATTAATTTTTTTAATTTAATTAATTAGATGTTTCCAAAGCCCCCCATTGGAAGTGGAAGTGGAACTGACCACCAGCAATTTAATGGAGAAAAGCGTTGTATTCTTGTTGCTGCCAGCAACCCATTTCTGCTGGCAAAACAATTATATCTGCCAATCATAAGAAATGGTCAATTTCCTTTTGGGATAAAAACAGAGTGGCGTTACGTTGATGCTGAAACTGTTGCAAAGTCATTTGCTGAGGTATATATATATATATATACAGAGATTATTAATTTTGCAATTAATTTGTGATTTTGAATTACATATTATAATTAATTCTTCGGCTTACTAAATAATTAATAATGCGTGGTTTTCATGTGCAGAGCTCTATTTCTCTATTGCTCATCTCACCCACGAAGTTGCCAAAGCTTAGAGACATATATAATGCGGTACAAATTTATGAAACCTTTCTTTTAATTTTAGTGTAGGGAAATAAATGCTGAAGGAACACCAAATATTCCTTCAGTAATGTTAGGAATCCTCGATCGTTTTCTAGTTCTATTATCAAACAAGTTTTCAAATGCTGGTGCTGCCCTCAATCAGTCTGTAAAATCATGAATTCATGATCAATATATATGCATACATGCAATATTGTCCGCTAACTATATAAAATCATAAAATAACACTAGCATTAAATTATAAACTAATTGTTTGACTATATATGTATAATCTAATTATTTTTATTTAGAGAGTACTTAAGGTTTTTTTTATGATGTGGGTCAAGAATTATTATATATACTAAAACTCTTCTTCACATATGGGTTTCTCTGCACCACTAGAGCTGAAAAACTTGTACTGGGATTTTGAAATTATAAGCATTAGAACTAAGAATCTCTTGTTCTCATACAATTATAAAGTTTGTTAGCTTACCAGTAGAACATCTTCCTTTGTTATTTCAGAACTGGGAAAGCTTCTAACGTGATGACTCCGAATTGCAGGGAAACAATGATTTTGATGGTACACCTAATTCCTTCAGTGATGTTAAGAATCCTCATTTCCGAAGTTCCCAGAGGCTCTTGCTGCCCTCAGTCAGTCTGAAATTAATGCAATGTCACATCCTGTTTCAGAGACAAACACAAACACAACCACTTCACTTCCCCCAGAATCAGTCTTTGAACTTGATCTTTCAGGTTTGCTTGTGCATTAAGGCACCAGTTCTATCTGATACTTGTTTGTTTTCTATTTTGCCCTTCTTTGGGTTTCAGATGTGCTTTTACTTAATTTCCTTTTTCAGAAGAGGACATTTCGTGGCTACGGGAACTACTTGATATACAAGAACCAGAGCAGCAAGATCATCATGCAGAGAACGTTCCCGCCAAAACAGAAACAATGGTAAAACTGTAAAAGAATTTCGCCATTCCCGACTCTACTCGGATTCTCTGTCAGCATACAAATTGAATCATAGTCAGAATTTCGTTTAGAAACCCAATTAAGGCTTATCTTCTGTGGATTTACAGCCTGCTCGTCCACATGTTTCACAGCCTGCTGCTATGAAAAATGTTGCAAGTTCTTCAAGAACAGCTCCGCCTGCTTTTACTAGCCAGGACATGTTGGCCAGGCTCTTGGCAGCCGACACGAGGTTGTTAGGAACTGGAGAAAGTTCGACAATGCCTATTGGGAGGCAAATTCCCCTTGTGCCCCAGTTGACACCAATATTAGATCAAGAATACCAAGAATTGATGGCGAGTCTGCAAGGTAGCAAACTCGCTAGAAGAAGTATGGTTCCTCCTGCTACTCCTCCCAAAGTCTCTGGAAGTTCCAAGAATTTCATGCGTCCAGTGTTTCCAACAATGGAAATTACAAGGCCTGTGTTTGCCTCCTCAGCTTCGAACATGCCTGCACACTCTGCTACCCCACGTCCGGGAATGAAAAGGCCTCATCATACCATGGCTGGAGCAGATAGATCAAACAGATTCCTCGGGAACCCAGGAAAAGGAAAAACTACAATTGTCGGTCCATTCAATTCTGTAACTACTACTGGTGCAACTGGTAACCAGAGTATTCTGCCGCCCTTTTCAAGCACTCAAGGACACATAGACCTTGGTCCTCCGCAACCCAGAGCGAGCCAAAGAAATTATTCAGAAGCACGTATGAAACAAGAAGGAAGAGGAGGCTGCAGACCACATTTATTTGGTGCGTTTGGTCAGTTCGGTGAACAATTTGGTGCAGGACCATCAGCTCTAGTAGCAACAATGCCTCCCCCAATATATGGTGGATTGATGCCTGCTGCCATTAGGCCCATTCCCAAACAGGAATACGAACATGATCTGCATTTACTAGCATGGGAGGTAAATCCAATCATTTTGCACCCAAAAAGAAACCTCATAATAATTTTAATCTGCTAAGTACATGAAGTAAGTGAATATGATCAGGCTTATTGATTTACTTTCCCAGGGAACCATATCTGCCAAGTATCAAGAACAAGCTCTTCTAGTTAGTAGAGCCAAGGTATGTATCTTTCCACAAGTTCAACGGGAAGGGTAATGTAATCTCAGGACAGAACATTACTGTACTTGTCACATGAATTATGTTTATTACCTTATTTACATGATTGGACGGAACTGTGAGTTTAGTATTATGTGTATGCTTCATAAAATATATTTGTTCCTCTGTAATGGTATGCATTGTAATAGGCCTACAAGAAGGCATCAGCACCAGAGAGGTAATTTTAAGTTCTCTCTCTCTCTCTCTCTCTCTCTCTCTCTCTCTCTGTGATCTCGTGTTTGCACACACAGACTGACACTCATAAGCTCGATTTTCCTAATCTAACACTTGCCTCAGAGATATTCAATTACTCATTGAGTACTCCAATGCACAGTGACAGTATGCTGCTACATAGGCTTCTTAAAATTCTTCCAAGTATGAAATTTGATGTATGTCTCAGAGAGAGCTATTTTCTCTCTTTCAGGCTTACGGCTGATTAGCCACCTTCATTGGAGATGGGTAATGTTTTACCACAGTCTGCGTTCAACAGATTGTAAGTGTAACAACAGAAACTACATACTCATTCACTTCATATTCCAAATAAATTACTTCTCTTTCAGTTATTCTTACGCCATCTATTAATATGACTTTCTCTGCTCGAGTACCAGGCCATACCAAGGACACGCAGACGTGGTGATATTTGAGACTACGAACTCTCACAAAATATATGACATACTGAAAAAGAGAGAGCTGGTGAGACATCTGCAATCAAATCCAGTTCTCTTAATTAGGATACGTGTTGGATTTTAAAAATCATTCTACTCTTTGAGCTCATCTGAAGTTTATGCTGAATAAGACTCCAAGTTTGGCAAAATAGACAATAGATTAATCACATACATACATATTGAAGTACATTATTCATATGCACAAATGAACACCAAATACATTATTCTAATAGTATTGAGCATGACCCCTCTTATGGATTTCAGTGTGTGAGAATCAGTCTGCCTTCTCAATCAAGGATCGTTACTCCAGCCGACCACAACCGCTTCATTGGGACCCCTTTTTCGGTGAGTTTATGCATTACTATAATCCCATTCAGTACCAAAACAATATGTATATCAACTAATTAAACTAACGTTCAATCATTAGTGCCAAGACCTTCCTCTATTTAACGGTGAATCATCTGATCTGCATTTGGAACGGCAGAGTGAAGCAACAAGGCAGGAGCAACAGCAATATGCAATATACCGCAACTGATACAAGAACTGGGAGCAGGTCAAGAATCCTCAAAATCATATGAGCTTTCAGGTTTTGAAATACAAAGCAAGATGAAAAGATTGACCAACTATAAGTCGGGGAACTCAGTAGTTTCTGGTTGTTTGAACTTAATGTATGTAATAAGATAAGACACGTACTGCGGACAGATCTGTCAGCTTATGTATTTTTGATATTGCATTTCTGGCTTCATCTACCTTAGACTTCAGTTATGTTCCTACTACCCACAATTCAGTCTTCGAGTAATAATGAACTCTGACCAGCATCTATCGCATTGATAAATACGTCTCAAGAAATCAGACCCAAACAATAAGAACTAGGTATTCTCATCATAAGAAGATCAGCACTTTACAATATCTTGAAATGATAAATGTACAATTCAGAAGACAAACTATGCAGTATTAAGGTTACAGGACAGAGACAATCAGACATGTTCATCGATCCAACGGCTCTATTACAAACTATACAGATATGGGTTTATGTTAAGAGCTGAATACAGGCAGCCAGTTCACTTCCAACGAAAAAAATGATGGTGAAGAAAACCGAGGCAGCAACTGTTATCACTGATTGCACTGGAGTAAAGACGTATGGACATATTCAATCTTTACAACAGTAATCTGCACCAAAAAGATATACAGCACATGCCAAATCCTGAAGCAAAAAGCGGAAATGCATGCGTTTTCTCAGACTTAATCATTAACTATTGACCTTCCTTTTTTCTTCAACCGTAAAGCCTTTGGAGATTGCTGTTTTGGAGTCGGCTCCACAAGCAGCAAGCGTGACATGACATATGCCAAGAGTTCTTCACGGTGGGAAAATGTGAAGTCCAAATGGGCGTACTCAAACTCATTGTATGATACATCTACACCCGAATCCTTCATCAACTTATAATGCTTTTTCACCATTGATGGCCGAATTACCTTGTCCTTTCGTCCAGCAACCAGATCAACGGGAACATCAATAAGCCCATAGTACTCACCCAAGTCCAACGGTTCTCGAGATCCATACACGTCCATATTAGCAGATGCACTCCCATAATCAAACATTCTAAATTTTCCGGCCCGCTTCATTTGTGCAAGATGGAGAGCCACAAGCAATGATACCCCCGGCATGTCGTTCATGTTATAATGTGGTATCCCTAACACGCCAACCCAGTTTGAGCTATCCCCACCAACAACATAACTCATAAGGGTCTGAACCAGTCCTCCAACAGCAGGGTAGTTATGGAAGTCTCGTGCCAACTTATTTAGAAGCATTCGAAAGAATCTGGTTGGTATATAGAGGCCAGGCACAATGGGTGCCAGAAGAGGAGCCAATAGAAGAAAGACGTACTCAACAACTGTAAACATTAGGGTGGAATCATCATGGAAGCCAGCAGGTGACAATAAAACCAATCTTGAGAGTCTGTGGGGTTTCTCCTCAATCCTCTGTGTTACAACATACATCAGTATAGCTGCTCCTCCCAAGCTATGGCAAATTGCACAAAGCTTGTAAGGTTGATCGCCATTGGTTTCTTCCTCGATATCATTGCAGGAATATCCTGAGTCCCATTGACTGAGCTTCAATTCAGTAGTTTTAACTTGGTGAATCTTCTCTATCATTGCAGGAATATCCTGAGTCCCATGCTCATTGATGGAGTACTGCCAATACCTGCATTGGTTTTTACATTCAGTAACTTAATTCATACTACTGTACTAGATGGAAAGTGCTAGTCTGCAGATATTGCGGTCTCATTCCATCCCCACAGACAATTTAAGTCGGGAGTGACTCAAAAGCATAGAAATGTCACACACAAAATAACATTTAAATCTCATATGCCAACTTACTGTCGTGAGGAAATGTTTTTGTTAACGTGTTCCCTAGAAATCAAGCCACGAAAGTTCCCGAGAAAAACATCATATCCTGCAAAATTAAGAAGCTTTAGCATATTTGTAAACCAATACAGTGGTCTGTACTTCAGGCTGCATATACTTCCAAATTAAACATGGCAAACCTTGATCAAAGGCTGCAAATGCCGGTGAACCAACAACCCCATTGGAGACCCAACTGGACAAGCAAATAACCCGTTAGAAATCATTTATATTTCATATGTCATCTAGCCCAGAAAAAACAAAATCTATAGTTAGTATATATAAACACAACATTTCCATATTCTCGGGTTAGATATAGAGACATGTGCAAACTCTCTAGAGCTAAATAAGCAAGAGTAAAATTTGCAAACAAATACCCACTGTAAACCAAGTAACATAAAACCAAAATAAAATACAAATGAAAATATGCGATTAAGAGTTTTGTGGAATATCACAAACACGTTGAACTTCAGTAGTTCAAGTCTTTGCCTCCTACATGCATATTCTTTTTCTTCCAATTTTCTGGGGGGCAAGTCCAACTCAAGTGTATCAAACCATGGCTAAACCTAAATCCATGGTATGCCGTACAGCCAGACCAAATGGATTTTCAGCTTCTCATAAATAGATAATAAACACTATCGGTCAATGGACAGATGGTCAAACAACCTGACCTTTCCAGGTTTATAGAAAACTAGGAAGCACTAGAAATACCTTTTGTGACAAACTTACCATCATCACCACCTACCTAGGTCACTAGGAAGAAAGAAAATTAGGAAGAAATAACTTACCCCATAGATGAATCCATAATTCCATGTTGTAGATAAACAGCTTTCCGTGAATCACGTCTGCAGCGTCACACTACAGACATTAGAGACCATACACTTACAACAAAAGCTATTACTTAACGAAGAAAATAAACAAATAACCCCATTATACCTTGGGAGTCTTTCCAAGAGAAGAACATATCCATCACTAGTGATCACATGAATAGCTTCATATGGGTACCTAAGACACGCAGAAAAGTAAGCAATTTGCAGCGCATATGCAACATTCAAGGACGAAAAAAAAAGAAGGTCCTGTTATCAAGTAAGCATTAGCATAGCCTTACCCAAGCTCTGTTATGACATCCTGACATGTCCGAGCATCAGTATTTAACGACTGCTGAAACGAAGCATTCCTTTCTGTAGGAGCTGGATCATTCTCTCCAAGTGTAGCTGTGGGAACAGAAGCTTCCGAAACACTACCATGACCATTTTGACCATCCCTTCTGTGCAAGGAATATAATCCAAATAGTGCTCTAAAAGCTTCTGATGGGGAAAGAAGAAAATGTGCTGCCTTGTGAACAACATCAAATATGGCTTCTATGAATATCTCAATCGCTAGATGAAGATCCTGTGTAAATATATCAAGAAAAGAAGAGATGAGAAAATGCCATGCAAGTAAGTTACAAAAATGATTTAACAAGTATTCTATGCAGAAACCTCAATGACTCCGCGTCTCCTATCGGTAGTGCGGTGAACAATCTGATCCTTGAGGATCTGCACTTTATTTAATGGCCTTTGCGAAGCCTGATTGCTTGCTGGTGCAGAAGAGGCTTTTGACCCCCTATTATAAGACAAATAGCAAAGGCGAAGTGGAATCCCAAGCAGAAACCTTGCAGGAAACATAGCCCACAAAAATATATATCGAATCCACATCCACCCGGTCCAGCGCCTATCCTGCCTACTGAAACTACCAGCCCTAGAGACTCTTGAACTTTGAGATGATGGTGATGCAGGACATATGTCTGCATCACTATCTTCTTCCCCATACGAGTAATCTAAACTCGAAACATCGGAATCAGAATCCACAGAAAGCTCATGTATGAGTTGATTGAAAGAGGACACCCCACTACAAACATCAAGCAAAAATGGGCATTGCATGTCAGCAACTAGTATATTGTAATATGTTATATCAAATTAAATGACAAAATTATAAATTCCCAATTCTCAAACAAAAATGGATTGCCAATTAATAGAATAAAAACTGACTTTAGCTTGCAAATTTTGTTGGGGTCAAAACCCAGAACTTACTTTTCCATCCAGCGCGGAAATCGAGGTCCACGGAAGGTGGGCCTGAGCTCCCAGCCATGTATACCTTCAAGGATGGTGGCCTTCCCTGGTAAAAATGTCAATAGAAGAGCTGAAATGCCATTAATCAATCTCACAATATTGTTCAGCGACTCATACGTAAGCGTCTTCACTGACCTGCACCACCAAAAACACATACGTCCTATGATTTAACCACCCAAAGCACTAGATTTATACCCATAAACAACGTAAACCACATTTCGAACAAATTTTTTTTCAAATGAAAAAAAATATATCAAATTTATATACATGTACAAAGGAATTTAACCAATTCCAATAAAATATGTAAAAGGGGACTCACTCTTTGGTGACAGCGATTACGTTGTCGACGAATCGCTGCATCATTTCATAACAGTAAAAAATTTGATTTCGGATCAGATTTTCTATGGCAGAATAAGAAAATTTTCTGAAATTCGAAAATAGAAACTGTAATCGAAATAAAATCTGAGAGAGAATTGGGAACGGCGAGAAATGAGCGAGGGAATTTGCGAGAAAATTTTGGGGCTCCCGATATTTGAGTACACTCAAATTGACAGGCATCAAGAGGCAATAAGAAGCCGCGAGTCTTTGCCGTACAAGGAGGGCAAGTCTGGGGTCGACGTGGCGGATGGCGATTGGTCGGCCTCATGTGTGTGTCGCCTTCTGGTCTGTTCTTGTGGCTTAGGAGTACACGTAAGGGAATGAAAATAAGGGCATGTTGCCCACGTGGTTTCAAGATACTGGACGCCCAATTCACTGAGAGTCTTTGGGGCATACTAGAAAGTGGACGGCGGTCCAATGAAATGGCGCCACTCGATTGTGCGATGGTTGAGGCCCAACGCACCGCGTTGCATGAAGATTTCGACCAAGGAGTCTATTCTTACCCACACAATTACTCAGTGTACCCACCTTATTTTTCATAAACTTTTTGATTTAATTTTGCCCTCGCAAGAACAAATTAATGGAATAAAAAAATCTAAAAAATGTTTGGCTTCCTCCTTCACATGAAAAACTATTTCATAACTTGGTGGTTTATAAGGAGTTAGACATCTGTATCGATTGTCAATAGATTTTGAATGAGAATGTTCCAATTTTCTTCATGTATTTATTTGCTCTTGACCATGTTAGTCTTGCACGTTTCTGTAATCCCTCTCTTTGGCGCTCTATCATGTTAGAGAGATCTCATATAGTTTAGCATTATCTCTCATAACATTAATTTATTTTTTAACTTTAAAAATAATATTAATTTCCATTATCAAATACATTCCACAATAATTTAATACAAGCTAAGTTCATATAATTTTCAAATTTTAATCAATTATAACAACAAATTGGTATTGGAGATAAAAATTTCACATTTCCAATGGAGTTGTAATTCATTTTTTAAGAACGTTACAACAGGCAAACCTATGACACATTGAAGTGGGTAAAGTTAAACAATCCAGCTTTATATTCCCTTCTATTTACTATGCAAGCTATGAAAGGCTTTTCAATTTATTCAATATAAGATCTGACGATTCAGGCTGGAACAGAACCGATCCACGGAGATTAATGGCTCCGAATGATTTTATAACAACTGGCGATGCTTATGCTTGGACAGTGTTGTTCAGATCAGATGGTTGGGGCAGTTGCGTTGTTGCCTTCATTTGTGCCTTGTCTGAACGCAAACTCAGAGACCAAGGCCAAGTGATCGCTGCCCACTTTCTGTGAACAAGTATGGGAGACAGAATTAGATTGGAAAGTAACACACATTTTTTCATCAATTCTAGAAAATTATACGTCACTTTGATCACTGAAAAGGTTCATAAAGTTTTAGCTTGAAAGCCATGAAGTAGCAGAGTCCCAAGTTTTCCTACCTTGCAAGGAAGGCTCCCAATCCTTTGAAGAATGTCAATTGGAACGGTATCCATAACTCCTGTGGGCACAAGACCATCAGAGTACCTATATAGAACACAAGCATTTCATATGTTTCATCGTTGTCGTCATCATAACCACCCCCGCCAACATTTGAATTGTTAAAGTTATGGCATTTTGAGAAAAAAACATTCACCATAAGTAGTCAACAGTTCCAAGAAACTTTGAGTGGTAGGAAGTCACCAAAGGTTCACCATTGGACCCTCGTGTTCTTGTAGAACCCTGAAAATATGGACTGTTGTACTTAGAATAACACCCCAAATCAACTCAATACGTACGACAGGAACCTGAATATTCCATCATATCACCACAAAACTAAAAAAGTAAAATAAAAGAGGAAAACTGGAATATAGAGCAACCAAGTGGTAAAGGAGCAAAATTTTATACCCGCACTGTGGCATAAGAACTGTTAAGCTTCAGGGGATGCACAACTAAATGGCTCTCAGCATTTCCAGTTGCCACCCTAACCTCTTCATCTGTCCAGCAATGTTTCAACAATCTGAAATGAAGAACATTCAAGCATATGAACTTATAAAACAAAAGAGAAAAGGCACTTCTGTGATTAGCACAGATATGAGAAATACCCATCTATTGAGATAAATGGATGGGTAATTTCTTGTTTGACACCTAAAACTTGAGCAGGATGGCAGCTTCTCTGCCCAGATAACTCTCTTCTGTCATATAACATGATATTCAGCTGTAAATAAGAACCATATCAGATTTCAAAAAGTATCTTGGATGTAATTTATGTATTCTGATTCTTGATATGACATACATCAGTATCAGTACTGTAAAGACTGGACTATGTAAACAAACTTCTATTCAAGTGGTGCACAATCATAAAAGCAATTCACCTCAGATTTTGACAAGAACTTGTATAATGCACTCTGTCAATAAGCAAAAAAGTAATTAATGTTATTACTGTAATAAGAAAGCAGAAAAATGATGATGTATTATATAAATTTTAGAATTTAGAATATCACACCTGAGGAGTGCTATTGAAATCACCACAAAGGACAATAGGGGCATTACCCCATCTCTCTGAGAGGATCTGTGCCCTTGATATGAGAAAACGAATCTGAGAAACAAAATAATTTAATTACAAAGCAGATTAGCATAATGCCACAAAACATAAAAAAGAAAAGAAGTTCATAGTATTTCCCCTAAAACAGAAATGACCCCATGGTGAAATTCTGTTTTTCATGTTGTCTTGAATGATATAGACCTTCTTCATCTATGTAAGGAGACTGACATTTTGTAATATGTTCAAGTGGCTAAACTTCTACTAAGTACTGGGGAGGAAAAGAAGCCAGGAAAAGCAACCAAAAGAACCCATCAACAAGTAAGCAAATGCCAATAATTAAGATTCATCCATATACTCGAATTAGATATCACAAAATTCAGTACTTACATTATACTATAGTAAGAAGGGTAATTATAGTCATTATGCATAAGGAAATGCACATCAATGTAAAATAACTTACCTGACCCAATTTAACCTCCCCTCGGCTTGGGTTATAAAGCACGTGGATGTTACCAATCACTAATTTTCTTGATTCAGCTTTATGCATCTGCCTGTATGGAATGAAATTAGATATGGAAAGTATGGATACCATCCCTGTTAAAATAATAATTCACGAAGATCTCTTTAAGAAAAGGGGTTAATAAACTCAATCTGAAGGGAAGTAATGTAAGAAGTGTAACTGACAAAGACTAAGAACAAATCAAAGAAATGTGACCGGTATAGAACAAATTAGGTACAATTTAGTTGTCAGGAAAACATTCTCAAAAAAGAAGCATCAGAAACAGTATTATTGAGGGATTATACTTGAAATTTATAATGTTTCATAAGTTGGCGGATATTTGCAAAGTTTTACCTCAAAAACCGAGAGTTGGGCAACATTGTCACGAAGTCCATAACCCTTGAATTCAATGCTCTCTTCCTCTAACAACCGAAAACTGACATAATGAAGTGGAAAGATTATTCAATTTGTTGTGACATCGCAAACACTATCACAAGCAACTGGCTTACTTATCAGCTTTCCAGAAAATAGCGCAACCATCAACGGTATCTCCAGTGCGTCTCTGCCATTGCAAACAACTGCTTTAGTTTAAAATCCCCATCTTCTGTTTCATCGACACAATTGGTACATAAAATGGAAATATTAATTACCTTATAGGATCCAACATATCCCACTTTGGCCAAAATGACTGAGAGCTCAAAATACTTGTCTACTTCCTAATAAAAGCACAAAGTTCAAACCCCATCTCAGAGATTTTTCAGTAAATTACGAAATTAATTAACAGCCCAATGATATGATAATAAGTTAACAACAAATTAAAGCTTACTTGCAAACAGATTATATCAGGGTTGAATGCAACGAGTTCTTCACATATGACCCTCTTACGACGGTCCCATTTCAGATAAAGAGAAGGCACATTCCAGTACAAGTCTCTATGCGCGAAAGCATTTCTATCCCCCAAAATGTTATAAGAAGCAACCGTAAATCTATCTGCAACATTATATATATACAGAGAGAGTATTCCATCATCAAAATCATACTTTAGTTGTTAAATCACAAATGTGTTATGATAGAAACTATAAGATACATATAAATACAAGCAGAGACATATTTATATACATAAATAGATGTATATATATGGACCTTGAGAAGCGAGCGGTTGATCGGCTTGAATCCAATGGCGTACGACATCTGGAGGTTGACAGAAGTGATGTCGCTGCTTGTGGGGGTTGTACCACGGACGACTGTCGGAACGCGTGGACGACGAGGATGAGTTGTCGTCTTTGGGAGCGTCGGTGGAGCAAGAGACGGTGGGCTTGCTGCGGAGGAAGAAGAGAGAGGGGCGAGTGGTCGAAGCTGTGGTAGTCGTTGCGACGGCCACGTGGCGGGCGCTGAGCCAAGAGACAGCGTCGCAGCGCATTTAGAAGATGAGATATGAAAGCGCGCGCTTTGGGAGTTTGAGAGGTTAGTTTGCTTGTCTTCTGGACTCTTTGGAGCTTCCTCAATGTTTATTAGTCACTCTCAGTCTCACAGATTCTCGGTACTACAGAATGATTCTCCTATGACGTGTCCTCAAATAACACCATTAACACTGGACGGGCCGGCCAGACACGAGAGTTTTATTTTTTATTTTTATATTGAAAACTTACATAGAAAATAGTACTACCAAATTAACATCAGAAGTGAGCATTTTTAGCGTAAAATTGGAGAATTGAACTAAATCGCTTTT
Organism: Purshia tridentata; assembly: GCA_003254885.1. NCBI lineage: Eukaryota > Viridiplantae > Streptophyta > Magnoliopsida > Rosales > Rosaceae > Purshia > Purshia tridentata. The sequence goes on along the minus strand of QANT01005907.1, from coordinate 390 downwards.
AAAAAAATTGTGAAAAACCGTATTGACTATTTTAGTCAAATACCGTTACAATAACTGAACCAAATTGTTCTTTATAAGTATAGGTGTTGATTTTACACATAATAAAACTAAGTCAAACTAAATTGGACCGTAAATATATATATAATTATAATTTTATAAATATATTTATGATTTATATATGATTTTAAATTAAAAAGTGACCAAAAAAATTGTTTAAAACTTTAAATTTCAATTTTTAATTTTCTATTATAGAGTAAACAAAAAAACAACTCCCATATTATATACAATATATTTGTATAATGTATTAAACTATAAAGTATAACCTTTAAACATATATATATATATATTCAAATAGTAAAATATAAGGTATCATATTCATATAAGTTATAA
>QANT01005906.1:0-32055 GCA_003254885.1 Purshia tridentata | reverse complement strand
ATTCCCGCAGGATCACCCCGAGTTCAAGGGTGGAACTCGGGGAGGGTCCTGTTAGAATTGCCCTTCCTGGCTTCTTTGCACGTATTCCAAAATCTGGTAACACGACGGCATTGGAAATACAAATTCCCGTGTCGAATACCTGTTAAGACCAAACAACCAACAAAAACAAATAGGTTTCACAAACAGTCCGACAAATCACAGAAATGGGCGGGAACCATCACGCACGGTGGCTGCCCAACCCTCGGAAAACACTCAACAAGTCCAAGAAACTCACCCACGGGTTCGGGTGATTGGCCCGAGGCCGAAAACCAAGGAACGGGTCGCTGGCGCCACCACACGCAACGGGACCCACAGTGGTCAACGGTGGTCAACTGCACGAAAACTGAAACCTCAAACGTCAAAAACAAGCTACACAGCCACGTAGAGGCGATTGAGAGTATCGATTCTCAAACCTGGGTCGAAGCTCAAGAGTGGCCGAAAACTGACGAAACTCGCCGGAAAAGCCGTCGGCACACCCACCAACAATCCGCCGCCTATAGCGCTCCGATGGACGATAGGAGGACACCACCATGAAGGGCTCGACGAGATGAAGAAGTCTGGGCAGGTGGGAGGTCGCGTCGTCACCAGAAAAGGGAGATCGCTGGCGGTAGACACCGACTGTGCGCGGTCGGAAACTCACGATCTGGGCTACTCTGGGCTGAACGGCGGCCAAGGGGAGGAAGAGGAGGGAGGAGCGAGCACGGCAAGCCGAAGCCGGACGGGCCCTCACGCGCTGGTGGAAGGCACGGCTAGAGGGAGGGGTCGCAAGAGAGAAAGAGACAGCGAGAAAGGGAGGAGAGAGAAAGTGATGAAAAAACTGGGTTTCTATTCCTTTTAAAAATCAACTTTTCCAAAATTACAAGTTTGTCCCTTTCTTCACACGTCCGTAACTTTCAAACTGTAACTCCGTTGGATGCGTGCTTCATGTCTACGAACTCATGAGAACGAGACCTTTCCAACGAACCCAAAGTCAATGCAAAAACTTTGCTCGAATTAAAAGTCAACTTTTTCTCAAGTTTAAAATCAACTTAAAATCTAAAAAACCTCCAGAACGTTTACTTCCCAACTTAAAATCCTAAAATCCTTTAAAAAGCTTTTCAAAACAACTTTAGAAGGTACGGGGTGTTACAGAATTAGGGAGAAATCTGTCACGCTCTGACCCTCGAGCACGTGAAAAACATAAAAACTGAAACCTTTACTCTTTTTTTGAAACTAGGAGCCTTGAACATAAAACAATTTATTTAAAATCAATTGTATTTCACAAACAGTATTCAAAAACCAAAGTGTAAAAACAATTAAATAAAACACTTGGAGTCCCACTACATCGTCTTCTCTCCACTGTCTCCTCAGCCTGCTTAACCTGCAAAACAAACTCTGCACCCAACCAAAGGTGCATCGAGTTTAAACACAAACTCTGTAAGCTCACTAAAGCTCGTATGAGTGAAAACATAGAATAATAACCTCAGATTAAAATCAATAAACATAAACAAGAAATAAAACCAACTTAAGCCTCAAACCATAAAATCCACAAATCATCAATCAAATTATTCTAGTAAACTCATACACCTTAGCTTGGTCACAAAATTCTCAAATATAAATAAAATACAATAATCGGTAAAACCCAATTATCCTCAAACAATCCCTTAACCTCAAATAGCCTTTAAACGCTCGGGATTTCCAATCCTATTCCGTACCCACTTAACTAACAACCAAGCACACAAGCAAACCATCAAATAATTGAACTTAATTTCACTCACAGTGACCACGCGAAAAGACCAAACTACCTTTCACAGTGTCTTTGCTCGGATTCTAAAATTCGGCAGCACAACGGCATCAGAAATACAATTCCTGATCCAAGGGTACCTGTTAAGACCAGACAACCAACAAAACTAAGCCGTTAAACAATAGAAACAGCAGCTGCCACCACAGACGGTGGCTGCCCAGCCACAAATCGACACCAAAACTCGCACAAACTCACCAACTACTCGCCAAGGCTTAGGGTGACTGGTCAAAGGCCAAAAACTAAGGAATTGAGTCACCAGCACCACCACACGCGGAGGAACTCGCGGTGGCTAACCTGCACAAAACCAAAACTTGAAATTAGCCACAACCCAACACATGGGCACGTAGAGAAGGTTGAGAGGACCAATTCTCAAACTTGGGTCGACGACCAAAAGTCGCCGGAAAAGGAAGAAATTGGCTGGAGAAGCTGTCGGCCTACCCAACGTCGATCCGCTGCCAAATGAGCTCCGATGGACGATCGGAGGATACCACCGTGACGGGCTCGACGAGGCGAGTCTTTCTGGGCAGGTGGGAGGTCACGTCATCGTCGAAAAAGAGAGATCGCCGCCCGCCGTCACCCACTGTGCGCTAGTTAGTTCTCTCGTTCTAGGCTGTTTTAGGGGGAAACACCACCAGGGGAAGGAAAGGGAGGAGGAGGCGAGCTCAGCAAGCTTGACGCCACGCCAGGCTGCCATTGGACGCGCCCCCACGCGGTTGTAATAGTGGCGGCTGGGAGAGAGAGTCGCGAGAGAGAGAGACTGCGGGAGAGAGGAGAGAGAAAGTGAGGAAAAACTGGGTTTTTGCCTTTTTTAAAAACTAACTTTTCAAAATTACAAGTTTGCCCCGCACTTCACACGTCTGTAACTTCCAAACCGTAGCTCCGATTGACGTGTGCTTTGTGTCAACGAACTCATGAGAACGAGACTTTTCCAACGAACCCAAGGTCAAAACTAAAACTTCGCTCGAAAAAAAGTCAACTTTTAGCCCAAGTACTAATTAACTTTAAAAAAATTAGAAATTACCCCAAAACACTTTACTTCTCAAATAAAATCCTAAAATTCTTTAAAAACTTCTCAAAACAAACTTGGAAAAGTACAGGGTCTTACAAAATCAGAGTGTTCTATTCTTCTCATTAAGCTGCCTATTTTTAGGCATAAATATGATAGAGACAATGTTCTAATGCTCATAAATCATAGGTTACAAATCACTAAATATGATCATCAGATCATTAGTTACAAACCATTTAAATGTGTAACTTACAGACATTATGGTGGTCATACACATTAAACCATATATTTATAACACTCCCCCTTGGGTGTCCACCAATCAATGATAGTTGCCTTATTAAAAACTATAGTAGTCAAAATCCTATGGGAAAAAGATTAGATAAAGAAAAGAGTACAATATCCATTTATTTCTGATACATATGGGGAACGTGCGACATTGCCTTATTAAAACCTTGTCAGAAAAAGCCGATGGGACAAAAACCTTGAACTTTGTTTGATGGCGCACTCCCTCTAATGTTGATATAAGTTCTTTAATCAATGAATTTTGCCTCGTTAAAACCTTGCTTAGAAAACTCAGAGGGATAAAACCAAAGCGAAGGAAAAAGAGTACAAAAATTTACAAGATCATTGATAGAGTGATGAATAAGCTTAATGCTCTCTCGTCAAAACTTTACTAGGAAAAATCCGGTGAGACAAAAACCTAGTCGAAGGAGAAAAAAGTACAACGGACATATGTCCGATATAGTTGCCTCATTAAAATCTTGCCAGAAAACCAGTGATAAAAACCTAAACGAAGGAAAAAGAGTATAACCCAAAAAATAGCTAGATACTCCCTTGATAATAATAAGCATTAATTTAACTGGCTAAATAAACCAGTAGATAATGATATTTCATATGCCATCTTTTAAAGAGTGAAGTTTGGCAATGCGTGTGTGAACATGGCTTTTGGAATATCAGAAGATATATACTTGTCATATATGACACGACAAACAGCCATATATTTGGTCTACTGAATTGTGCTAATTAAATAAGGCACCAATTGCACTAAGATATGGCACTTATGGGTCAAGGATCTTTTCGTTATCCTTTATAGGACGAAATAGATCTTTTTCAGTGTTAAGAGACTGGACAACCATTGGATTGCTTAACGGATGTGCTTTATCCATATACTAGTTAACTGATGGACAATAATTCCGTTTGCACAATGCTCAATCTATAGGCCGAGACAATATTTTGTTTCTGTGAAGACAATAGTTTGTTTTCGTCAGATCCTTAAAGGATTTGCTTCAAGAAATTAATATGTAAGGCACTTTAACTACGTTAGGATGTGCTTAATCTTTAAAGATTTGCATATCTAAATCTCCATAAATATGCATCGACAACATTATATAAATTTCACATCGAGATAATAACTGTACTTATAAAAATGTGGTTACATCTATGATTGGAGAAAAAGTTTCGTCATAATCGATCATAATCCCAAGTGGATTGACAAGCATATATCTTTTAGGAAATCGCTACTGGCAATATGCTTCAGGTATTCATAATATTTAAAGATTTTCATATGGTATGTAATCTCTATATATAGTGAACATGTTAGATATACTAGACGTGGTTGCATGTATAACAGGAGATAGATAATCCCAAGCTTCTTTAGAGAATCCTTGTGCCATATATAATATATGATTTCATTCACATCATTTCAAACACTCATTGTAACCTTCAAGGTTTAATATATTTGATTTTGGTGTTTGAATTATAGGTCCACTAATTCCTCATTTTAAAAATATTAAATTCTACTAGAATTTCCTCTTTCTAGTTTGGCCAATAACTTAATTATGTCGACATTTATTGTAAACGTGGCTCCACATGATTGTAGCCCTTGATGGTTTCAATAGCTACTATGCATAGATTATATCATCAATATATTAACAATCTCACAATTCTCTTTTGCATGCTATTTAGATTTAAATATATTTTTGTTATCGGCTATCAATGCCTCTTCTGGGACTTTCATAGTCTCTTCAGGGACTATCATTTCTTTTAGGATGACTTGTGTAGAGAATATGGATTTATTTAATTAGATTCATGTGGAAAATTTCAAATACATCTCCACATTTAGGGAGATAAATTTTGGAATCTATAGATTTGTAACGCTTCAAGAGTGCCAACAAATCATTTGCTGACAAATTAATTGATTGTCATGCGAGGGAATCAATCCATGTAGGCATATTTACAACGTGCAAATGGGATTTTACAGTTTTATTACATATATATATATATGTATGCATCTAGCTTTCGAATAGAATTTTCTAGATTTAGATTATTTTTCATATTCATTCTAATATTGAATGGTATGAAAAATACTAGATAATACAAAAGTATAGGTAAATTATGATATTTCACGTCGTTCTTCAGGAACGATCATTTCTCCCTTTAACGATGAAAAATGTTCATAATTGCATGTATAAAAATCAATAAAGCGAGTGATTATACAAACTCGTAATTATATAACCTCAAGTTATACAACACCAAAATTTAATTAAGTTTGTATTTCACTTGTATGTATAGTCATGAAACTTCTGATTTCAAATAATTTATTTAACATGTAACTTCATGTTATAATGAGATAGTAAATCAATTAAATAAAGTAGAAAATGATGAAATGGTACAACCAACAAAGCAATAAGTAAAATAATCATACAAGAACTTCTGGTTCTTAATGGATATCAATTAATTTAATTACTACTACAAAAATATCTATATATATAATGATTCATTGATATTTTCTAAAAACCGATATAAGAAAGCATGATATTAATTCATGTTTATATATCGGTGTATGACTGATATCCAAAAATGTTATTACATCATAAATTAGTAACATTATGATATTAAAAGAACTTACTATATTAGTTTTTACCTTATTAGATGAAAAAGAAAACCCCAATAACAGATATAGTTTACATGTATTATATTAGTTTGAGTTATAGAATTGATATAGATATACCCATAGACATCAGTTTCTACCTATCTTAAGATATCATATAGTTACCAAAATTTGATTTGGCTTATGAATGATATTCGTTTTCTATGGGAACTAATAAATAATCCATTATTGGTATTAGTTTATTTGTCCATAACTTAATATAATCCATAATTCTTCAATACCATTGCACTTGTATTGCATATTTTTTAGGTGGTCAGCTCATTGAGATAAATGCTCAACATCCATTCAGCATAAATTACATAATAAAAATCATCATTTCTCATAAATTTAACATCTCTAAATTTCCAAAATATGTCTACATATAACAAAAATTAAGAGGAGACCTCATCTCTAACTCCATTAGTAAAATCTATGATAGGCCTATATAACCAGTTTGTAGAAATATAAGGCATGACAATGCACACTTGTTCTAATTTGTATCACAGCAATTCATGATGGAAAATAATTTTACAAACTAATTGAATCAAAATTAACCCATGAAATCTGCACCTTATTGACTTCAATTACCTCCCATATTTTTGGACTGGTTTCCTTATAAATTTGATCACCTAACAATTGAAAAATCAAACAAAATTACAAAATTACAATGGCAAGAGGCAACGGTTATTGGCAGTCGTTATACAAGATACCATATAAAGCAAAGTAAAATAGATCATTGCCTCATGCAAATAAAACTTTGAATCTCCAATATTAACAATGATGTCCGTTGCCAAATCAGTTGCCACATATTTGCACATACAAAGGTTCTTTTGTGTTATTCAGAACCAGATATATAGCAAATTCAAGAGGCTAATCCAATTCAAGTACCATTTGTACGAATGAAAGATCAGTTTGGTGATAACACACACACTTTTCATCATTTGAACTTATGAATATATACAAGCAGTTAATGCACCTAGTCAACAAACTCACATTAGCTCACATCAAGAGCTTACAAAGAAGGAAGACCAAGCTATAGTTTGACTGTGGATTACAACAGACCAGAAAATGACTAGAATTTAGATATTCAAATAAATGTTCATAACCACTTCACATCCCCTCTCAAGATAAGCCACGCGACAGTAGGCCAATCTTGCACTTGAGAGATTCTAGGTGTGGCCGAGAGAAGAATTTTTTCAGAGCATCAACAAGCTGATCTTGAGACTAAACATGGGCCATGAGGAGTGCTCCAAACTGAACTTCATCGCGAATAAAGTGAAAGTCAAGAGCAACGTGTTTTATCTTAGAATGAAACACTGGGTAAAAACAGAGCTAAGTCGCACCCACATTATCACAGTAAATAACCGGTGCTTGAGGCAAGTTTAAACCAAGATCACATAAAAGAGAGTAGACACATTTGAGTTCAAGAGCTGTTTCTACCATTGAGCGATATTCAGCCTCAGTTGAAGACCAAGCTATGATGTGTTGTTTCTTAGAGCTCCATGGGATTGCTGCCTAGATAGACAAGATAGGCATTGGTGGAAGAAAAATCATCTTTTTTACCACCCCAATCAGCATCCAAAAAGGCATGGAGAGACAATGGGCAGAAGTGGCGCAACAGCAAACCCTCATTCATAGTACTACGTAAATACCTTAGTAGACGTTTAACAAGAGACTAGTGTTCATTAGTCGGTTGATGCATAAATTGAGAGATTTTTTTACAGCAAAAGAAACATCTAGTGGAGTGAGAGCCAAATTTGTAAGCTTTCGATAGTGGCACGATATTTAGAATGATCAGAGAGGAGGGTGCCCATAGTTAGAGTAGAAGCTGAGCCAAAAGGTAATAGAGTCGCCATGGGTTTTGCGTCCAGCATATTTGTCCGTTGAAGGAGATCGATAATATATCGCCGTTGGGAAAGCACAATGCCTTGACTATGCGGCTGGACCTCAACTCCAAGAAAATAGGACAGAGACCTTAGATCTTTTAAAGAGAAACAGTTAGCAAGACATTAAACAAATTGTTCAAGAATATCATTATTGTTACCAGTAATGATAATATCATCAACATACACTAGAAGATATAGAAGATGAGAGCCAGTATTATAAACAAACAGGCACGTATCTACAAGAGAATTGTGAAATTCGATGTGGAGAAGAAAGATCCGCAACTCATGGTACCAAGAGCGTGGTGATTGCTTGAGACCGTAAATGGCCTTGCGGAGCTTGCAGACATAGGAAGGTTGATCAGAGTTAATTAATCCCCAAGGTTGAGCCATATAGACGTCTTCATGGAGCCATCCTTTCAAGAATGCATTGTTGACATCCAGTTGCTGCAGTGACTACCCATGACTCACGGCTAGACTAATAACAAGTCTGACTATAGTTGGCTTGGCCACATGACTGAAGGTTTCATGATAATCAATGCCAGGTCTTTGAAGAAATCCCTTGGCCACTAGGCGTGCTTGGTACCTGTCAATAGAGCCATCAACAGTTCTTTTTATATGGAAGATCCACTTGCAACCAACAATTTATTAGCTAAATGAGGGAGAACCAGCTCCCATGTTCCATTACGAACAAGCGCATTATACTCTTCAGACATGGCCCTACGCCAGTTATGATCTTTGAGGGCCTGAGTGACTGTACTTGGCTCATGTTGGGTGGAGGGCTGGAGTTGGGTGTGGAGATTTAATTTTTTAAAGGGATTGTGAATATTATTTTTGGCTCTAATGGTTATTGGTGGGAACAAGTTGTTGAAGGGAGGTGTGATGGCAGGTTTGGAGTAGTATTTGGTGGTTGTGGTGGATTTTCTAGGTTTAGATTTGGATGTAAAGATTGTGGCAAGTTGACTGGGAGTGGTGCATGTGTCGGGTTAAATGGGCTGGGAGGTTTTTGTGGTGGTGGTGGTGGGGGCGAGGTTGGAGGAGGTGCAGTGGGATTTGGTGGCTGAGTAATTGTAGTGGTGTTAGAGTGGCTGGTTGGATTAGTGAGTGGAATGGGTGGCAAATTTGAAGTAGCGGGAATTAGATGTTGACTAGTGGCAGTGGTGTGAGGTTTTGGAGATGGGGTAGTAGGCTGGGGTGACAAGACCGACCCCGAATTCCACCTTGGAACTCAGAGTGATCCTGCGGGAATCCAATGTCAAGGAAAATTCTACCGAAAATTTGGCAGAACTGCCACTAGAATTGGACTAACCCATTTAATGAGACCTGTGAAAGCACTTCTAAACAAAACAGCAACTTCCCAACCACAACAAAGGGTCTCTGACCCAAACAATTTCAAAACCAAGTGTTTGAGTGTTCACTAAGTTGTTAGAGCCGCACTACAAATTTAACTACAGAAATAATAATTTTCAGCAATTACTAAGTTCCTACAACATTGCAAAGGTTAGACTAACTGCCTCGACGTCTCTGGCTCGATCGTTCCACCGCACAATCTGGGGGGAAAAGTTTAATAACACAAGAAAATAAATGTGAGATAAACTCATTGAGTGGACGTAAACAAAAATAAGCGTTTAAAATCCTTTAAATTCAAGTTTCCTCTAAGACCTCACAAACACTCCTTGACATCCCCCAGTTCTAAAACATTTTCATAAAATCCACTGAAAGCTCTATGTAAAATCGGCATCTGAAAATCCATTATGAAATCTCTGATAAATCAATAAAACTGGTCAAGCTCCCAATATATATCAAACATGAATTTTAAGTTTATATCAATTAAAAATTATCTTTGTAAACTGAATGTTAAGGAAAACTCTCACCCAATTAATTACCCAGCGAACCTGCCATAAATGCGCATGGCCAATAACCTACCGTACATGTGCAGAGCCAAGGTCTGTCATACACATGCAGGGCCACTATACCTGCCATACATGCACGCAGGGTCACCCCCAAAGGGCAAGGCATCCTAGAATCGCCCAAAGCCTATGTGTGTGCCGTGATGGGTCCCAAAGACCTATACAATTTGATAACTTGAAGGGTATTGCAAATGGTGGTTTGAAAACCATTTCCCATAAATCTCTTTCCACCCATATAAACATATAACCTTTCCAATACTTTGAAATCATTAAGCCAACAACTATAAAATCTTTTTCAATAACCAATCCTCTAATAATTCAAGATATAAATAAACCACATACATTTAATAGAGAAATCAAAACATTCCAAGATTTAACGGCTTGAATAAATCATCAAGAAAAATAATGCCCGAGAACATCAAATCCATTTTCATGCATTAATCCTCAAACCATGCCCAAAATAACAAATAACCTTTAAATAATAGATTTCATTAAAATACTTCCAAAATCGAATTCCAAACCACAAACCTTTAACTAAATAAAATCAAAAGATGAAGTAAATCATATTATATGCAAACCAGTTTATAAAACAAGTGTCCACTCACTGTGAGGAGCCTAGCCTTGATCCTCCGTCGGATCACCTTGAGCTTCGGGGTCGTTGCCTACAATTAGAGAAATAAAATATGGAATTAGGGTTGGCTCAAAGATACATCGAACGTACGTAAGTAAGCCCCAACACTTTAAATTTCTTACGGTTAAAATCTCTAATTTCTTTTAAAGCCCATATACCCAATTATATTTAAATCACTTCCGTCTCGAAATCCAACAACACCAACCTTATTACCCGTCAAATATACTTGATTAAATCCTATTCACCACCAACCAACGCCGAGGTTCATCCAATAATTGTTTTCGACACCAAAAAGGTGTCTAATTAGGGTCTAAATTGGAGTTCTACCAACCCAATCAACCTCTAGGTACCCAAAGTCAATAATCAATTCACAATAGGCTTCAATTTCAAGTTAATTAAAAGAATTGGCAGTCGATTGATCCGAATTACCGTTGTCGTCACCAAAAATGGTGGTTCCTAAACCAAAATTCACAATTTCACTAAATTTCTTCAAACTAACCATTCTAAACACCAATTAATTGTTCCTAGGGGTGAAAATCACTCACAATTGCGATTAAACCACCAAGAATACCTTAGATTTCTAAAAATCCCGAAATGGGCATAAGCCCCAAATTCCCAATTTTCAAATTTCTCAAAATTTCTTGAAACTTCTCAGTCTAATTATCAATTAAAGATTTCTTGAGGTGAAAGTTGTCCAAATTTACCTCAATATACCACCAATTTTCGAAAATCCAAGAGGACCAGAAATGGGTTCCAAATCCCTAACTTTCAATCTTCTAAATAGTCAAATTAAATGACCAAAAGATGGGGGAAAGAAAGCCCATACCTAGGGATGAAAACTCTATAAAAAGCCAGGTTGATTGGAACTCGGAGGTGGCCGGAATCAATGGAGGAACACCGGCGGATCTTCTTTGAGTCAGTAATAGTGCGAAGCCTCTATAAGTTCTAAAACTCAACAAATCAGTCTGATTTTTGGAGTGTAGGAACTAGTCACAAAAAGGAACATTTCTCTAGTTTTGAGTTTTCTCATTTGGAACTAAGAAATGAGTCGTATTTGACTCACAAAGAGGAAGAGAGAAGTGAGAGTGAGAGAGCACAGGAAAGAAAAATGAGAGAAATAGAGAGAGATGCGTGAGAGTGGAGAGAAAAAGAAGTTTAAAAAAAATCTGGATTTTTACTTTCTAAATTCCATCTTTACAAATTTACAAAAATGCCCCTAACTTCACACGTCCGTAACTTTCAAACTATATCTCCGATTGACGCATGCTTCGTGTCTATGAATTCGTGGAGTCGTGCTCTACGCAACCAAGTCCAAGTCTAAATTAAAAACCAAGTAATTAAAAAGTCAACTTTTGGCCTTTTGTCACGTTCATAACTTCCAAACTGTAGCTCCTATGCATGCACGGTTCGAGTCTATGAACTCTCATGTTCAAGATCTTTCCAACGGACCCAAAGTCAAAAATAAAATCTCACTCGCACCAAAAGTCAACCTTGACGCCATATAAAATTACACTTATTTCAAAATTATATGTAGTTTCTTTAAATCCAATTCTAACATCTCCAAGTGCCACGCAAAATTAGGCTTAGAAAAATACGGGTCGTTACATGGGGTGAGGCAGCAGGTAAATTATTGCACATGGGTAGTTCCTCGGAGCTTGTTGCAGATGTAGTGATGAATGGCGTGGCACTTGTTGAAGAAATGGGAATAAAGAACATTTGAGCAATCCATATGTCTAAAGTAGTGGAGTCAGTGCGTGTCATCTCCAAGTGCCACGCAAAATTAAGCTTAGAAAAATACGGGTCGTTACATGGGGTGAGGCACCAGGTAAATTAATGCACATGGGCAGTTCCTAAGAGCTTGCTGCAGATGTAGTGATGAATGGCGTGGCACTTGTTGAAGAAATGGGAATAAAGAGCACTTGAGGAATCCATATGTCTAAAGTAGTGGAGTCAGTGCGTGACAAGGTAGTATGCAATGTGGTATATGGAAATATACTTTCAGCAAATTGAACATGCCTTGAGACAAACATTTTTGAGGTTGATGGGTCAAAGCAATAGTGGCCACTTTGTGATAATGAATAGCCCAAGAAAATACAAGGTCGTGACCTTTGTTCAAGCTTATGGGTTGAGTAAGGCCAAAGCTAAGGAGCTTCATGAAAAATTTAAGTTTTGAAAATTTACCGGCAATGGCAAATGCTTGTGACCAAAAACCAAGGGGAAGAGATGCATGAGTGAGCATGGAGAGTCTTGTTTCTACTATGTGACTGTGTTTTGGCTCAGAATACCTGTTGTGTTCAAGTGTGTCTGGGGGTGTGGTGAGATGTGAGATGCCATGTGTTGCTAGATAATCTTTAAGAGCAATGTATTCTCCCCCATTATCAGAGTAAAGAGTGACAATTTTATTTTGAAGAAATTCTCTACAATGACTCTCTCAACTTCACTAGAGCAAGATCATGAGGTTGTGCTTCACGCACCCTATGGACTAAGAATGGGTCTAACCCATCATTACCACAACTCAAATCACATCCCTCAACATAAATTTTTTATTTTTTATCAATGAACTTCCCATCTAACACAATTTCCAACTTATAATCATTATTTTGGTGTGAATTATCCCATTATACCAACCTGGTATGACAATTATTGTCTCCAATTTTCATGTGTCACCATAAAGAAACACTGATCATCATTCCAACTTAACTCCATTCTTATTAATTTAATTGGCAAATCACTCAATCACAAGTTACCAAACATTTTCTTTATCCACAAATAATTGCCAATCATAACTTAACTTACTCCACACTTGGCTCAAGTTAAATTTACTTTAACACATTGTTCTAATAACCAGTTACAACCTTATCCTTCCTTTCTATCTAGTTTCTAATGGTTGCCTTAAATTTCCTTTAATATTCCTCCTTAACTTAACCAAACAGATGCACCACTTCCGTTTATCCTTTGACTGCATAGCAAATTAACCTAAGGTCTCACTTAACACAATTGAAATTTCCATTAGGATTTCGTAACACCTCGAAAAAGATACAAATCTTCACGCTCTAGCTAACCACGACCCAAAGCATAAAGAAAATTCACACTTATACCTAATCGCTCTAGGGTGAATCTATAATCATCACATAGGTTACCATCCATAGTAGATACTACTTCCATGCTAACCCAACCATTTACAATTCTTCTAAGATCCTCTTTCCTTAAACAAAGGTGACCTAATACTTCACGCCTCTAACAAAACGACTTAATATTAAAAGAATAAACCATACCACCAAAACTTTTCACAATTCCTTGAAGATCGGCGACGTCAAGTCATAAAACAAAACTTACAAATCTAGAAGAATGCACACTAGGTGCGGAGTTTACAGAACCATAAAACCTAATGCTCTGATATTAAGTTGGCAAGACCGCTCCCGATGCTCACCCTGAAACCCCGAATTAATCCTGTGGGGATGTCACGCCCTTGTGACGTGGGGCCCAATCTTACCGATAGTTCGGTGGCAACTCTTTTTACGAAAACATAATCAAAACCAAAATGATACGTCCTGAATAACCACAATAAAATCCAAATCCTCTAAATACTTTCAATTTAGTACACTACACCACAACAAAATAAAATCTTTAATAAAACACCCAACGGGTGAGTCAGAACTTATCTACCAGAGTTATACAAACCTCAAAGATAACTTAAGCGAAAAGTAAAAATAAAGAGACGTTCATCCTACTTTGTCTTGAGTGTCTCAAAAGTAAGAAGTGGCTCGACTCTAGCTGGCTTGACCTTAAACTTCTTCAGCTAGGGGAAGAAATCGTTTGGGAAAACAACTAATGAGAAAAAAATCTCAATGAGTGGACAAAACAATTTCAAATCATTTCCTTCAAGTCTTTCCTTTCAACAAAACGTCCAAATAACTTCAGCCAACTTGAAATCCCCAGCTTAAAATCTCAAGTTCGCAATCATAGGTAACCCCATCAAATAATCAATTCAAATGCATAAGAAGCAAAATCTCATTTAAAATCTCAAGAGTATAAGATATAAATAAAACAATTATCAAATAGAACTCAAATGCTTAGATTCAAATATAAATAATATCAACATATTCAAATCCTCCACTGTAGTAAGACTCATCCTCCACCGTAGTCATTAACCTCGGCATCCGCATGCTTACGAATCTGACGTCGGCTATACTGGTTTTTAGCACATGTGACCCATATTGCCATGTATCACTGTGACCTAATCCTCATCAATACGTACGTGGATAAAACACAAAAACACACAGCCCAAAGCCTAAATTCAATGGGTCCCAAAGACTTGTAAGTAACCTCAACTTTGAACAAGGGTACTGCCCAATGGTTTAAAATTATAACTCAACTTAATTGTAATAAATATATTATACTCAAGTTAACTCATAACAATAACTTTCATATAGTTTAGAAATACCTTAAAATAACTTAACTCAACACAAGAGTATAATATATACTAGATGCATTTTAAAATAATCATTAGCAATATATTTAAATAAATCATCAAATCAAAGTTAAAGAAATAAATCATCAAATCAAAGTTAAAGAAATAAATCATTTAAAACTTTATTTGAAAACAAAGTGCACTCACAACTTAGCAAGTTAACCACGAGTCTCACCGGTAGAGAATTCTTAAGTTCCTATCTAGCGTTCGATCACTCAAAACACTCGGTTTCTTTTTCCAAACATCCTGTACACAAACAACACGACAAAAAAAGTTGTTAGTTTTGAGTTTTTATGTAACACCCCGTACCTTTCAAAGTTGTTTTGAAAAGTTTTTAAAGGTTTTCAGGATTTTACTAGAAAAGTAAAACATTTTGGGCGTTTTTCAAATTTTAAAGTTTGACTTTTAACTTGGGGGCAAAAGTTGACTTTTTGTTCGGGCAAAGTTTTGGTGTTGACCTTGGGTTCGTTAGAAAGGTCTCGTTCTCACGAATTCGTAGACACGTAGCACGCGTCAAACGGAGCTATGGTTTGGAAGTTACAGATGTGTGAAGAGAGGGGCAAACCTGTAATTTTGGAAAAGTTAGTTTTAAAAAGCCCAAAACCCCAGAAATTTCCTCAGTTCTCTCTCCTCTCTCCCGCACCCTCTCTCTCTCACGCGACCTCTCCTTTCAGCTGCGTCTTCCGCCGGCGCGTGGGGGCGCGTCCGACAGCAGCTGAGGTCAGACTTCAGCTTGCTGAGCTCGCCTCCTCCCCCTCTTGCTTCCTGTAGCCACCGTCCAACCCAGAAACGCCCGGAAAGAGAAGACCCTTTCGCGCACAGTCAGCATTACGGCGGTGATCTCGACGTTTCCGGCGACGACGCGACCTCCCACCTGCCCAGACTTCTTCGTCTCGTCGAGCCCAGTGTGTTGCTGTGCCCCGATCATTTGTTGGACCACTATGGACGGCGGATCGTTGGTGGGTTGGCCGACGGCATTTCCGGCCATTTTCCTCCTTTTCCGGCCACTTTTGGCCGTCGACCTAGGTTTGAGTTTTGGTCCCCTCCACGTACTCTACGTGCCTGTGTAGTTCGTTTTAGCTAAACGTGAGTTTCAGTTTTGTGCAGTTGACCGCCGTTGACCACCGTGGGTCTCGCTGCGTGTGGTGGTCCCAGCGACCGTTTCCTTGGTTTTTGGCCTCGGGCCAACCACCCGAACCTGTGGGTGAGTTTGGGTGAGTTTCCTTGACTTTTCGTGTGTTTTCCAGGGCCGGGCAGCCACCGTGTGGTGGTTTCCGCCCGTTTCAGTAGTTTGTCAACTTGTTTGTGAACTTTGGCTTGTTTTTATTGGTTGTCTGGTCTTAACAGGTACTCGGCACGGGAATTTGTATTTTCGATGCCATTGTGCTACCGGATTTTGGAATCTGTGCAAAGGAGCAACGAGGGGCAGTTCGGTCTTTTCGTGCGAAACACTGCGAGTGAACTTAAGATCAATTAATTTTCAGTTTCAGTTCAGTTACTTGCTTGCCTTGTGTGTTTTTTTTTATTGGTTGCTGTTTGCTAGTTAAGGGGGTACGAAATTAAGATTGGAAATCCCGACAGTTTAAAGGTGATTTGAGGTTAAAGGTTTAATTAAGAGATTGGAGTATTAGTGGGTATTATTTGAGGATTAAGTTGGTTCTAAAGGATGCTCGATGATTCTAAGTTATTAAAGGATCTAGTTGGATCCTAAGTAAGGATCTTGTGGATTGTTTCGAGGTGATTTTCAGTTTAGAGGTTAAATTGAGGATAATTGAGGTATTACTGATCACAGTGAAATTGATTGGTTTAGAGGATTTGGTGATCAGGTTATAGATTGTGATTTCTGGTTTGTGAACTAATTGTGATTTGAGGCATTAAGGTGGTTCTTTATTTGATTATTTTAATTGAGCTTAATTTGAGGTTTTCAGTTAGTTTTGACTCATACGAGCTCTAGTGAGCTTACCGGGTTTGTGTGTAAACCCGGTGCACCTGTGGTTGGGTGCAGGGTTTGGTTTTGCAAGTTAAGCAGACTGAGGAGGCAGTGGAGAGAAGACAAGGCAGTGGGACTAGCAGTATTCCAGAACTTGGTTTTATAGTTTGATTTTTATGTAAAAGGTTTTACAGCTTGGTTTTATAAATGTGCTTTTGTAAATTACAGTTGTTTCAGTAAAATTATTTTATATTCATAGCTCACAGTTTCAGAAAAGGGCCCACAGTTTCAGGGAAACAGTTCCAATTTACAGTTGTTTTTCACGTGCCCGAGGGTCGGGACGTGACATTTTATGTTGGCATTTTCCTTGACAAAACCTTTGTAAATTTTCTAATTATGCTCTATCACAAGCTCTAGGATAGTATTAGGGTCAAGACCACTTGTATTGAAGATCTCAAGCTTAGTGAGACATTAAAGAAGGCTCAAAGGTATAATGCATATCATGCATCGCATAATGCATTTTATTTTAGTTTTATGTCTGTTTGTCAAGTCTATCTCTTGTCATATGAACATAATTCTGCTCAAGTGCACTGCATATGCTTTTTAAATGGTTTAATGAAGTCACATTTCTTGCACATGTCTGAGTCATCTTATCCTTAAAAATCAGCTGAATATTCCCTGACCCATTTCGTGACAAACCAGAACATTCTCCATTTTTCTCACGTTTTTAGCTGCTACTCTCTCTTTCAAATATACCCATGGCCTTGTCACTATTCATCATCTCTCTTATCTTTAAAATGAAAAATATCTCATGGGCCAGCTTATTATTCTCATCCTTTATTGTCCTAGGATTCCAATTTGAAGGACAAAAAACGTGAACTGTGTTGGTTGAATATATTGAGCTAATGGAAAGAAGCCATGTGTGTGGGTATGGACGGTTTGGTGTGTGCGATGGGTGTATAGGCCAAACGAGTCTGGGTCTTTGCTTTCTAACTCTTATTCTGGTAGAATTGTTTTGAAATTGAGTAGAGAGTTTCTTTTTGATTTTTGAGAATGTGTTCTTGATTTCAAGTTAGAAAAAGTTTTGAAATTTCATATGAAATATTCTTCTTAACTTGTTTCCAATCTTGCTGAAAATCTAAAGGTGTTTAGAATTTAAGTTCATGGGTTAAATTTTTACAAACACTTTCATATAGGTTTTTAGGCTAAGGATTCTCCATTGACCTTTTCAAGTTTTTGTAGATTGAAGAGGTTGATTCTTAAAGAATCCAAACTTCAGATCATGCATTATTGAACCAAGCATGTGCTGGGTATTTTGGTGCCATATGGTGATTGAGCTTGATGATGTTGCTGCCACCTACATGAAGGACCAATTGCATTAGCCTTTGAAGGTTTCACAAGGGATAATGAACTACCACTTAAAGATAGGTTTATTGTGTTGAGCTTGTAATGTTTGTAGACCTTGTATTAAACCTTCACTACAGTAAATTGCTTGATCAGCTTATAGACCCATAATTTTTTAATCATTAATGGTTTTTTTGGGTGAATAACTTGATTATCTTTGATCTCATCTTTGTGTTATTCGTCTACTGTTTTACTTATCATCTAAACACAAATCTGCTTTGTTTCATCCTTTTTTAATATCTAAAATGGTTGCTAAATATTGTGTCTGAATATGTTGTGGTTCACACACATCACTTAGTTGTGGATTGCACAAGGATGCCTAATATGATGGATCCTCTGAGTGCTTAGGTTGTCACCATATTCCTTATGAGAATTTTCATCTTGTGTTTGTGTGTAGTTGGGTCTTATTGTGATATGCTGTTGTCGTCTTACAGAGTCTTGTTTGTTTGACTGGTCCGAATCTGTCAAGTGTTCGAAAATTTGGGTCTTGTCAGTGATTAAGGTTTTAATCACATTATTTAGATAATTAGTTCACCTATTACCAATTCTCAATTGGTATCAAAGCACCAGCTCTTAAAGTAAATAAAGTGATCCTTGAGTGTCTATTGGTAATAGGTTGTTGAAATGGAAAGGGACAGAGTTGCAGAGTTTTGTAACTCTCCTTCTTTCTTTGATGGTAGCAACTATGCGGCTTGAAGAGAAAAGTTTGAAATCTTTATTAATGTATATGAAGAATTAGCATATAAATATCTGAAAATAGAGTGGACGCCTCCCACTAGAATGGTGGATGGAATTGAGGTACCTAAGCCTAGGTTAGAGTGGTTGATATGAGAAGTCACTGCCTCTAGCTCAAACAAAAAGGCTAGGAATGCTATTGTCACAGTGCTTTCATCCTCACAATTTGCACACATACAACATTGTGTCACGGTTAGTCAAGCTTAGGGTGGTCCATGAGGGAGATAAGCAAGTGAGGTCACTTAAGCTTCAAATGGTGCATGCCAAATTTGAAGAAATTAGGATGAAGGAGTTTGAGTTCTTTTTTGAATTTTATGAGAGGTTAGAGACACTTACAAATGAAGCCATGTCCTTAGGAAAACTTATGAAGAGTCCACCATCATCCAAAAGGTTCTTAAGTCCTTACCAAAAAGGTTTCAATCCAAAAAACATGCAATCCAAGAAGTCTAAAATCTAGATGAGCTTAAAATTGGAAAATTGGTTGGGAAGCTCAAAACTTTTGAAATAGAGCTTGAAATGGATGAGAGGGATAGCAAGAAATCCAAAGATATTGCGTTACAAAGTGTCAAACAAGTGAGTGAAAAGTCATCTATGTTCGATGATGATGTTGCACTCTTTGTCAAAAAGTTTAGGTGGATTCTTAGAAATAAAGGGAGAGATGCTCGGACCAGTGGTAGCAATCCCATAGAACACAAGTTCAAGTCACAAGGAGAAAGATCTTTTATGAGAAAACATGAGAGGAAGCCTAACTTTCATGAGGATTAAAAATTCTAAGAGAGGAATGAAGTATTACACTTGTGGGGGAATAGGCCACATAGTGGCTAAATGTGTCAATAATAAAAAAAACTACTCCTCCAGTCAGAGTAAGGCAATGAAGACCACATGGAGTGATAGTGAGATTGAACCCTCAAATGATATTGAGTCTTCATCTGAAAATGAGGATGATGAAATTGCTTTTGTGGCATCAATCAAAGAGATTGATCATGTTGTAGAAGGGTCTGACACAAAAAATCTGCTCGAGATGACGAGTCATATACTGCACTGTGTGAAAAATATGATTTACTCTTCACCAAAACTCTTAGCATCAAGGAAGAAAACTTGAAACTAAAAAATGAAAAACTGAAAATGGGTGAGAAGATTAAATCATTGGAAAGTGAATTAGAGGAATTTGGTCTCTTCAAACAAAATTTGAAGAGTCAAGTCAATGTGCTCAAGGAGAGCAACATTTTCTTTAAGACCTTGAGTGACAAGCTTCAATGTGAAGTTAAGGTTGCAAATGAGAGTATTGTTGAGCTCACCATTGGAGCTGAAAGGGTGGACAGAATACTTAGGATTGGGAAAATTTATAGGGACAAGACCAGTTTGTATTTTAGTGAACATTCTTCTAGTGTGTCATATTCAAAAACAAACTTTGTCAAGTCCAAATTTGATTATAGTAACAAAAAGAGTCTAGGATTTATTGATATTAATTTTTTTGCTTCCCATTCTAATTCAAGTCAAGCCACATCAAGTGCCTCACCAAAAGATAGCCTCCATCCACCTAGAAAGTCAAAGTTTATCCCTATTTGTCATCATTGCAATGTCAAAGGTCACATTTGACCAAATTGCAACAAACTTAGAGGGAAGAAACCAAGTAAGGGAGAGAAGAGCATCTCAATTCAAGAGCAAGTGAAAATCCTACTCCAAGAAGTAACAAAAATTGCCTTACTTATCACTCCATCTCCCAAAGCGAAACCTAGTCCATACCAAAAATAGGTTGTAAAAGATAACACTAAATGTTTAGTAACCTTGACAGCATTTTCAGCCATTAGGAGAAACATTTGGTACCTTAATAGTGGTTGTTCTAAACATATAACGGGAGACAAGAAGGTCTTTACTTCTCTTGCTCCTTATGATGGTGGTAGTGTAACTTTTGGGAGAGGAGAGAAGTCTCATGTGAGTAGGAAAGGAGCTGTACACATTCTCGGAATTCCCGAATTAAAAAATGTGAGGTATGTTGAAGGGTGTTGATTCTAACTTACTCAGCATTAGTCAACTTTATGATGAATAGGGTGGTGAAGTGTGTATGTCGAAAAGTAGGTGTAGAATTGTTGATGCTTGTGGAAAGGTGATTCTAAATGCACCTAGGTGTTAGGATAATTGTTATATTTTTTATGGAAATATTGACAAAATTGTGAACATATGTAATAGGGCAATTGATGATTCTAGCAATCTTTGGCACCAAAGGCTTGGATACATAAATGTTCATGACCTTTACAAGTTGTCTAAGCATGAGGTTGTTAGAGGTCTACCCAAGATAGGAAAACCAGAAGTCTTTATTTGTGGTCCATGCCAATTGGGTAAACAAAACAAAAAATCACATAAACGGGTCAAGGATGTCAACACCTTTAGGACTCTTGAGCTAGTTCACATGGATTTGGTGGGTCCAATCCAAAATTTGTCAATAGGAGGCAAGAAATACATCTTGGTTATGGTAGATGATTTCTCTAGGTTCACTTGGGTTTCATTCCTTAAAGACAAGTCGGAGACGTTCTAACACTTTGTTAAAATTGTCAAAATGCTAAAAAATGAAGGTATGTCCACTCTGTCTACAGTGGGCAAAATAAGGTCTGACCATGAAACAGAATTTGAGAATTTTCAATTTGATGAGTTTTGTTCTCAAATGGGAATTAAACATGAATATTCAGCTCTTATAACACCCCAACAAAATAGAATTGTTGAGATAAAAAATAGAACATGGATTGAGATGACTAGGGTGATGTTAAATAGCAAAAACCTTGCCAAACACTTTTGGGCTGAAGCAATTAACACGGCTTGCAACATTGTAAATAAAGTTCATCTTAGGTGAGGCACCCACAAAACTCCTTATGAATTGTGGAAGGGTAAGAAGCCCAAGGTAAAACATTTTAGAGTGTTTGGGAGTAGATGTTATATCCTAAGGGATAGAAAACATTTGGGAAAGTTTGATGCTAAAAGTGATAAAGGCATTTTCTTGGGTTACTCATCAAATAGTAGAGCCTTTAAGGTGTTCAATTTGAGAACCAACTCTATAATAAAGTCTATTTAATGTAAAGATAGATGACCATGATGCATCTATTGAAATGGCTGAGGATGAAGATGGATTGTTTCTTCAATCCAAACTCAAGAAAAATGAATCAAATAATGAAGTGTCTAAGTCTAAAAGTGATAAACCTGATAGTGTTACAAAAATTAGTGAGTTCGACGAGTCAGGGAGAGGTCAAAATAATAAAATTCCGAGTGACATCTGGAAAGCCTAGATGGGTTAGATATAATTATAGTGATGATGAGATCCTAGGTCCTATAGATCAGCCTTTTAGGACTAGGAAACAAGTGGCAAATGAGATTACTCACATGTGCTATGTGTTATGATTGAACCCAAGAATGTCAAAGAAGCTTTAAATCATGAGGAGTGAATTGAAGCAATGCATGAAGGGTTGAACCAATTTGAGAGGAACCAAGTGTGGACTCTTGTAGAGAGGCCGGCTGATAGGACCGACCCCGAATCCCACCCTGAAATTCGGAGTGATCTTGCAGAAATCCAATATCAAGGAAAATCCTACCGAAAATTCGGCAGAACCTCCCCTGAAATTGGACTAACCCTTTTAAAAGAAACCTGCAAAGAACACTTCTAAACAAATAGCACCTCTACTACAAACAAGAGGTCTCCGACCCAAGGTTCAAAACCAACTAATTAAATATTCAATAGGTTATTAGAGCTGCGCTACAAGATTAACTAAGAAAATAAAATTTACAAGGATAACTAAGCACCTACAAGTTACAAAAGTTTAACTAGTTGCCTCAACGTCTTTGGCTCGACCATTCCACAGCTACAACATGGAGGGAAATTTAAAACAACAATAAAGAAAAAACTAGTAAGATTACTCAGTTAGTGGCCGAAGATAATAAGTGTTTAACTTAATTTATAAGAATCCATTTATTATAGCAAACTAAAAAAATAACTTGGCACTAAGACCTCACGTTTCTTTTTAAAATCCCCTAGTTTTAAAGCATTTCGTAAAATCCACGGGTGACTATAAATAAATCAGTATCTTAAAATCCACTTTGAGATTTTTGGGAAAATCATTAAAACTAGTCAAGCTGACCAATATCAAAACGGAACTGAAAGTTTATAACCATTGAAAACTTTCTTACGAAACTGATATAATAATAAAAAATCCCACCCAAACAATTACCCACCAAATCTGCCATACATGCGCAGGGCCCACGACCTGCCGTACGCATGTAGGGCCAATATCCTGCTGTACATGTGCAGAGCCATAGTCTGTCATACACATGCAAAGCCAATAAATTTGCCATATGTGCACGCATGGTCACCCCCAAAGGGCTAGGCATCCCGGCACACGGCCCAAAGCCTACATGTGTGCCATGATGGGTCTCAAAGACCTGTCTGAACTGATAACCTGAAGAGATACCGAATAGGGTGGGTTGAAACCATAAACTTCAGAAATTCTTTTCCCAAGATAAAAATACTTAACATTTCCCAAACTTTAAAATCAATAACCAACGTCCATAAAACTCTTTTAATAAACCAATCTACCAGTCATTCAAATCCACTATGTACAAATAAAACCAAATACGCTAAATTTCGAAATTAAATCCTTTTCAAGCATTAAATCTGAAACTATGCTCAAATAACAAATAACATTTATATCAAGATTTCACTAAAATATTTTCTAACCCAAAATTCAAGCCACAACCTTTAACTAAGGAAATCAAGAGATAAATTAACTATAAAGTGAACAAACAATTTATAAAACAAGTGTCCACTCACAGAGGTAGCCTAGCTTTGGTCTCCGACTGGATTGTCTCTGGACTCAGGAGTGTCGCCTAACACGAGAATGACAAGACGTTAGAATACTGATCAATTCAAGTTCATAAAGCAAAAGTGCGCGTCTTAGGCACTTCGCTCCACAATTCTATACTTAAATCCCAAACTCACTTATTTTTCTTCTCGACTCAAAATCTGATACCACTAGATCATTTTATCCCGTTAAATTCCTCCAAATAACTTCCATTACTACATAACTCAACCGAGGGTCGTTCGAGTGTCATTTCAAAATCCAATAAGTGTCCAATTTCACCTCAAAGTCACCATTTCTCCAATTTTCTTCAAATTAACTATTCTAAACATCAATCAATTATTCCTAAGGGCGAAAATCCCTAACAATTGCGAGTAAATCACTATAAACACCTTAGATTTATAGAATCCCGAAATGGACATAACCCCAAATTCCCCACCTTTCCAATTTCTGAAAATTCCTTTAAATTCCTCAATCTAACCTTCAATTGATAGTTACTAGCAGTGATTATTGCTCAAAATATCACCCAAAAATTAGTTTTTCGAAGGGACCCGAAATGGGTGTTAAATCCCAACTTCCATCTTCCACAATTTCTTAAAATTGGACAACCAATTTAGAGGGAAAGGAAAGCCCATAAGCAGAGAAGAAAAACCCACCTGAAATTGGGGCAATCGGAGGCCGGGGCTAGCCGGAAATCAACAAGCAACAGGTGTAACGGCCCGTACCTTCCTAAGTGAATTTTAATAGGGCCTACAGTTGACTTTTGCTTCAAGTGAGATTTTAATTTTGACCTTTGGTCCGTTAGGAAGGTCTTGAGCTCACGAGTTCGTTGACATGCGGCATGAGTTGTTTAGAGCTACGGTTAAAAAGTTAGGAACGTGATAAAAGACCCCAAGGTTGACTTTTTAAATTGATTGGAATTTAGACTTGACTTTGACATGGTTGCGTAGAGCTCGACTTCACGAATTCGTCGACACGTAGCATGCGTCATTTGGAGTTACGGTTTGAGAAATACGGACGTTTAAAGTGAGGGGCAAACATGTAATTTTTGTGAAATGGCTTTTAAAATTCCAGAAATTTCTGGAAGCCTCCCTCTCTCTCCTATTTCTCTCTCTCGAGCAGCCCCCTCGTGACTTTATCTTCCTCCTCTCCCCTGTGTGTGACTCCCCAGCCATTTTCGGCCAACCCAGACCTGCCGGCGACACCCCCAGCCGCCGACCAGCTACCCCAATCACCGACCAGCTCCCTCACTCGCGCCCTTCTCTCTTTCCTGCTCCTTCTCACTGTGCGCACGACTGGAGCTTCTAGCTCCGGCCACTTCCGGCGACACCAGACGATGGGACCGGCCGAGAAGCACTCCCCAGCAGCCGACCGTCCTTCCCCAGCCTCCCCAATGTCGGCAACCGCCCCTGAAGTCGCGACCCAGGCCGGAGAAGACCAGTTCCCCTGCTCCTTCACCGTGAAGTTCCAGCCAGTTTTCCGGCGTTATTCCACCCAATTTTTGGTGGGTTTTCTTCCTTCTCAATCTTTATTTTCCATATCTTTGTGGTGATAAATTTGTGGTATTTAGAACTTGGGTATTTGGGATTTGGAACCCAATTGGAGTCTCTTTGAAATCTGTGGTTTTGAGTGTTATTTTGAGGTGGTTTTAGCTAATCTCCAACCGTAGGAAGCCTCAATTGTGGTTTAGAATGAGAAATTTTATGGAATCTTGAGAAATGGGAGAGTTGGAGATTTTGGGGTTATGCTCAATGCGGGATTCACATTTAATTCGGAAATTGGAGACTATCTTGTTGTGTTGTAGGTAATTTCTGTCCTATTAGAAGCTCTAATTGATGTTAGATTGGTAAATTAGAAGAGGTGTGGAGGAACTATGAGTTTTGGGAATAAAAACGCTACTTTGAATGGTGATGGTGATGATACGAACCTGCTAGCCGTTAAACTCTTAGTTTTTATTGTGGATTTAGACTCTAATTAAGTGGGTTTTGACCTTGGATTAATTGGAAGTGATTTAAAATAGGCTTGGGCTATATGGGCTTTAAGAGAAATTAGAGATTTTAACCGTAAGAATTTTAAAGAGTTAGGGCTCAGTTACGTACGTTGGAATTATCATTGAGTCGAACCTAAATTCAAATTTTATTCTTCAAATTGAAGGCGACAATCCTGAAGCTCAAGCGATTCAACGGAGGATCGAAGCTAGATATGTCACTGTGAGTGGACTCATTTATAAATTTTACGATTTAATTTATATTTTCAGTTTGAGTTGTCTGAGCGTTGATTTACTTAATTTAGTATTGTTCATGAGCATGGTTTGTTGATTTCTTAAATTAAATTGATTTGGACTTTGGATATATCCCAGTTTTCTCATTTTAGTGTTTCGAGCATGAGTTCTTAGAAATTTAGATTTCAAACTGGCTTTTTGCCAAGGATTTATAGTCGTGGTTTTCAAAAACTAAAAGCGGTTTTGAAATGCCGTGTAATTACCCAGCCACAGATCAGTTCAGTAAGGTCTTTGGGACTCATCACAGCACACATGTAGGCTTTGGGCCGTGTGCCGGGATGCCTAGCCCTTTGGGGGTGACCCTGCGTGCACGTATGGCAGTTATTGGCCCTGAATGTGTATGACAGACTTCGGCTCTGCACATGTACGGCAGGATTATTGGCCCTGCATGCGTACGGCAGGTTGTGGGCCCTGCGCATGTACGGCAGGTTATTGGCCCTACATGCGTATGGCAGGTTGTGGGCCCTGTGCATGTACGGCAGGTTCGGTGAGTAACTGGTTGGTTATAAACTTACAGTTCGTATTTGATAATTTGGGAGTTTGACCCCTTTTTAAGTATTTATTCGAGATTTCGGAATGAATTTTTAAATGCCAATTCTGCATAGAGTTTCAGTGAATTTTATGAAAATAATCTAAAACTGGGGTATTTCAAGGAGTGTTCGTGAGGTCTTAGAGAAAACTTGAATTTAAAGAATTTTCAATACTTATTTTTGATTTATGTCCACTCACTGGGTTAATCTCACGTTTGTTTTTCTTTGTATTGTTAAAATTTTTCCCCAGGCATAAGAGGTCGCTAAGGTCAGACCACACCACGTTGAGGCAAAAGCTTTTATTTTAAATTTGTTTTCCCACGTTGGTCGATGTAAACTCAAATTTGACACGCTTTGAAAATCCTGTTTTGGATCTGAGTTATATTTTGTTGAGATTTTAAAATTTAGTCGGAGACTCATTGCTTGTGGTAGAGGTGCTGTTGAAATTAGAAGTGTTCTTTACAGGAAATTAAAAAGGGTTAGTCCAATTTCAGGGGAGGTTCTGCTGAATTTTCGGTAGGATTTTCCTTGATATTGGATTCCCGCAGAATCACTCCGAGTTCCAGGGTGGAATTTGGAGAGGGTCCTGTCATCATAAGTAGTCAATACCACATAAAGTTTTTAGCAAGTTCCAGATTTTCACTATTTTCATTATCACCCTATCTAGAGTAGGTGTATTGGGAAAAATAATCATATAATGATGACTCTCCAGCATAATTTTCCATATAATTGCCAATATGGCAACCATATGGATTATGAGGTGGTACTTGTGGTGGAATTTGCCCATATGAAGAGTTTGACTCTTGTTGTGCCCATGAGCTACTGCCAGACTCACCTGAGTAAAAAGGATATGATGGGTAGATTGGAGGGTTTTGTCCATAAGTGTAATTATCATCTCCTACTCCCATAGAGCCAAAATTCGTAGATAATGAATCCTCTTTTTTTGGTACTAGATTCACATTACCTCTTCTTCTGAGACTATAGTCCCTTTCTAAGGCACCACTTGATCCGGCACGCCTACTCGGATGATCCTCATCTTATGTTGCATGTGGGTAGTTTGCTTCACCAGAAAATGAGCTAACAAACTCTTGAGGATCTCTAGTATAATCTTCATATCTACCACCACCACCACCTATATTTCCACTATTGGTAGGGATGTTTGATACTGTGGTAGAGCGATTTGATCGAGAAGGATTAGTGCCCTGGTTACGATTTGGACTTCGCATAAGGTCATCAAAACTACTGGTCCTATCAGGGCTCACCTCCTCAGTAATAACTCTTTCCACATTTATACCTTCTATGCGGGCTTGAGCTGCAATTTGAGGATCTGGATTGCCGGTATCATTATCTAGATGGGAGGGCCTGATCCACTGGTAAAGTTGGTCTCCTTCTATATCATCATTCACCGTGAGATTTTCAAACGGATCATATTCGTTGATGCAATCTTGTTCTGCTTGTCTATCTCGAAGATGAAGCTTTATATTATAGTAGCAATAGACCATTTTTTCTAATCTACTATATGAGAGCCTGTTCCTTTGCTTAGTGTGTATAAGAGTGAAAATGCTCTAATTTCTTTCACAAGCAGATGAAGATGACGTTTGTGAAAGAACTTTGATGGCCAATTTTTTGACAGTAGGCGCATCACTCCCATACATAATCCAGCATTCACCTGAATTAAGAAATTTCTTTATGTAAGTTCAAGTTTAAATTATTTAACTATAGAAATAAATAATTAAGTTGATCTCAAAGAATAGAATTATACTTACTAGGAGACCTATTTTCTCTAGCCGCAATTGCAGCTCGCTCTCCAAACATTTTCCGCGCTTCTTTGAAGTTTATTAGCTAGATACAAATCACACAATATCAATCAATATACAATTATAGGAATAGGGACAGTCAAATTCTATAAAAATATTATGGCAACATGTTTTTTTTACCTCATTTCCAAAATTGGTAATTTCAGTTAATGTTGGATCTAATCTTTGATAGACATTATGCAGAACTCAAATAAGTTGACCATCATTAACAACATCTTCTCTATATTGGTAACGAGGATTCAAATAGTGGGCTGCATGCATCAACTAAATTGTAAATATAGACATACATAATTAGTCAACTTATACATAGGCTAGCATAGCCTGCTTAGGTTGTTAGATCAGCATAAAAGAATAGAACTTAAATAACAAAAAGATTATACGGGTACCTACTGCATGCAAATCGTGCTGTAATGTTTCAAACCACCTATCCTCAATGATTTTTACCACCACCTAGCACCATGTTTGCTCAGTAATTCCTCCTTCATTTTATTCATCAACTCATAAAGTGATCCCATAGTAGGTACCACCTCTGTATCGACAATACGCAAAACTATATATGTAGGCTCTAAGAAACCACAAATTTGAACCGCCTGCTGCCAAAAATTGACTATCAAGTATTATTTGTTCCACCATTATTCCAGCTTCCGACCGCGCAAAGTTGCTTTCTGTCTACTCAGTACTAGTGAACAATCGCTTCAAGCCCATCTTTTTTTTATACAAACTATCCAGGGCAATGAAGTGAGTGACGAATCGAGTGGCGACAAGACGAAGAATATCACCATCACAAAAGTCTTTCTCACGCATCTTTGCCAACAACCAGTTATGGTTGTAAATAAAATTTGTGATCTTTTGAGCCTTTTTGATCACACTAGCAACTTTATTGTTCTTTCCAATCTCTTCAAACATTAGATCAATGCAATGTGCCGCACATGACGTCCAGTATATATTATACAACTTCATTAACTTTTTCCCTACGGCAACATATGCGGAACCATTGTCGGTCACAAATTGAACAATATTTTCTGCTCCTACCTCCGCTATCACATCCTTCATTAGCACGTATATATATTTTGTATCCTTGATGCCATTTGAAGAATCAATGGACCTGAGGAAAACAGTCTTACCTCTCGAGTATGCCATAAAATTTATAATGGACAACTTGGTTGGACCCGTCCAACCATTGCACATAATTGTGCAACCATAAGTTGCCCAATTCCTTTTCAATTTTTGGACATGCTCTTGCATTTCTGCAAACTCTTGATCCAAATATGTGTGTCGGATCTGAAAGGGTGATGGAGGTTCGATACCTTCTCCTGCCTGTTGATATCCAATCACCATATTTTTGAAATGATGAGATGCTGCTTTGGATGGAGAAACATTTTCATATATGAAGAACTTGGTTATCAAGCGATTCATCTTCTCTTTCATTGACCCTTCAGAAAAGAGAATTTTTACACTCTTTGGGCGTGATGATTTGGACTTGTAATGGCTTGGTGCTAGTGGTGGGGCTGGTTGTGATTCTCTCATGCTTGATCATTTTCTCAGCGGTGCTGTCGGTGTGTGACTACTAGAACCAGAACCTTGTCCCCTATCTGAGACTTTATACAAATGCTCCCGTTCCCATTGTGCTGCTCTGGATGCTCGAAGTTCAGCTTGAAGTTCTCTTCGCTCTTCAACTCCTATATCATCATTATAGTCATCATGATCATCTTCATCACTATCACTTAAGTTCACTTGACTTCCTCTACCAAGTTCTGCTTGAAGCTCTTCTATCCGCTGCACTTTATTATTGTTTTGGTGTTATTTTAATCCCAATGACTCCGAAATATATTGTTTCACCTCAGGTGGGACTTTAGTGCAACGTTGCACATTGGCACCAAGATCCATACCACTAAGGTGATACTTTAGTCTTGTCACTCTGCCACCCTTCATTACAAGGCCACAATATCTGTATATTGAACCATTTTTATTCTCCAAATTTGGAAGTGCATGCTGCCAAACTGAATCACGATACCTTCCTGAACTTCCTCCTTCGCTTGCCATATTAATAATTTAGTACATAATAATAAAAGATAAATAAAATCAATATTCAATACACAAATCAGTAAATGTCATAGACTCATAATTATAAATAAACTCAAAATACCATATTCCATTATTTTCATATAATTTAATCATTTAATTTATTTAACTAAATTATAAACCTAAATTTAAAATTCCATACCAGATATATTCATATATTATAAACTCAAGTTGATGTCTCACTCTCCATAGAATAAAACCATGATAATTAAGTTAGAAAACCCATATAATGTAATATTAATACGATTTCTATTATATCATCTGATACAAATACAATCTCCATTATAATTTATACCATTTCCATAATCCATATTCCATATACAAATGACAATTTCCATATTCAATATTAATAAAATTACAAAGTATATAAGTTCCAAACTCCAAATTCCAACTGTATTATTTATTAGTACTTTATTTAATTTCTAATTCCATATACAAATACAAATAAAATATTCATAATATTCTCAATTTCTCATCAATAAAAGACTAGTATTAAAAACATAAATAATCAACCGATATAATATTGATACAAATCATACAATGGTACAATTTCCATTATTTCATTTGCATATACAAATTTACAAACAATTCACAAATACAATTTCCATAAACAATTTTCATATTAATTAATAATATTAATAATACAAATTACAAACCGTACAAAGTATACAAATTACAATAAATTCAATAATATAATTTATACAAATAATCAAATATACAAAATATACAATTTCCATTGTATTATTTATACAATATTTTCACTTAATAAAATATAAACATTCAAAATTGTGAAACCCTCAACTTTGAACCATGAATCCATCACACAAACTAACAAATTGCCAAACAAAAGTTTAGGCGAATGGAAGCCCGTGATTAGAGGAGGAAAACTCACCAAAAATTTCGAAGATTGGTGGCCGGAGGTAGTGGGGATCGGGTTTTCAATACGGCGGACTGGTGGTGGTGATGGTGAGTCGACTGTGTGTGTGTTCTTCGCAAGAATAGATCGATACACTGGTGGTTTCGAGTGTTTCTGGCCAAGGATGGACGATTGTGGTGGTTGGGCAGGTCGTCGGCGTTGCAAGGTGAGAGAGTGAAAAAATTTTGCAGAAAATGAAACTGGGCAGTTGGGTTTTGTCGCCGAAAATCTCGCCATTTCGTCGAAATTTCATCCACTTATCGCGATTTTTTGCCCTTTTTAACTGTTAATGGGTTTTAAATTTCGATCGAAATTTCGTCAAAATTATCGAAATTTTTCCGAAAAATGGGTAACTCGATGGTTTCGTATTGGACCCCTTAAAAAACGATAATTTCGCCGAAATTACCGAAATATACTCCTTGATTACGGTACTAGGGTTTCTTATGTGTAATAATATTCCGTACGGCCCATTATAATAAATATTACTACATCCCATTGTAATATATATTATTACGGCCCAATTGTTTGTAACGTTTCTAAAATTTTTGACTTGTGAGTTGACTTTGATTAACTTCTCTTAGTCCACTTAGGATTTCTTGTAGAGGTAGGATTCTTTGTTCAATTTGGATTTCATCTTGACCATTTTGCCCATGGTGATGTTTGGCCGTAGGACAATGCATATATCTAGCAAGCAAACTGGTAGCATATGTTATGTCTGGCCTAGTTACAGTTAGATATAGCAGACTTCCAATTGACTTCTTGTATTGATCTTCATCTGCAATTGCACTACCATCTTCTTTCCTTAATTTATCAGTATCAACAAGAGGTGCAGTTACAGTCTTGCAGTCCTTCAATCAAAATCTTTCT
>QANT01005902.1:0-75329 GCA_003254885.1 Purshia tridentata | reverse complement strand
TCAAGGATCAAAATTAGAAATGGACAAAAACCCAATGACCAAAATTGGAATTTTGAAACTACGAGGACCAAATTTGTTTTTGGAGTAAAACCCAAGGACTAAAATCAGAATTTTGAAACCACGAAAACCAAATTTGTTTTTGGAGTAAAACACAGGGACTAAAAACGTATTTAACCTTTGTTATAATTACAAATTTAGTAAAAAACTAAGTTAAAAATGCAAATGAATCACAACTAATATACTCTAAAAACTTAAATTACACGTAAAGAGTAAAGCACCCATATATTAATGGACAAAAAGGACAAAACTAAAGACTTTGAACTCAGAATCTCCTACAAACAAAACTCTGGTATACCATCTTAAACAACCATTATACTCCAACAACTTCAATTATAAAATGAACTAAGAAATATATATCAAGCTAACAACAAACCCTTAAGAACGACCTACAGTTCTATATGTTTCATTAATTGGCTCAAGTTACTCAAACTGAAACAGTCTTAAATCTGATTACACAAATCTAAAACGGAATAAACGGAAAATAACAATAATAAATAATAATGGTAAAATAAACGGGTTTCAGCCTCTTCTTAGTTTTAACCCGCCAATTTACATACAGCCAAATGAGCTTAACTTTAATTTTTCTGGTCTACAAATGATAATTAATCCAACTTAAATATGTTTAAATACACTAACAGTCTGACATGCAATTTAATTTAAGAAAATGATATTTTCTCAGGAAAAAAAGAAAGAAAAGAAAATGCTATTTATATAAAAGCATTTTATAGTTGACGTGCCATTGTTAAGACCTCTGCCCCACATGAAGCTGTGTACTTATGGGTCAGTGCTGTTGCTTAACATTCAACCTCATTACATTTACATGGTGAGGAGGAGCGTTTTTGCTAAAAGGGACGGTTCAGTAATTTGGCATTTTAAAAGGGCAGGTAGGGGGTCTTCCTCTATGCACCTCTCTTGTCCCAGTAACAAGGAGAGAGGGTGTGTCAAACACTGTACTCCACTAGGTGACCTTCGTCTTCCAAACTCTAACATTTTTCTGGGTTTCTTCAAATTAGTTTTCCTAAATTTTGTGTCTTTTTTTATATTCTTCGTGTGTGTTTAAGGAATATTAAGCATTGCACGAACGAAATGTCTATGAAGAGCAGAGGATGGGGAGGAGAGGTAACAATGAAGAATGTGTTATCAAGGAACTGGACTTTTTTTCTATGCCTTTGCAGCTTCTGTGCTGGAATGATATTTACTAACAGGTAAGTTTCTTTGTGAGTTTCTATTTCTTGCTCTAAATTTGCAATTTTTAGCTACTATGGTCGTTGGTTTGAGACTTGAGTACATTATGCATTTTGGCCAAATGGGTATCTTTGAAATTCCAGGATTAGTTGGATTTTGTGGAAGAATCTTGAGGAAACTATCTTAAATTCTATGTATTTAAGGTGGCTACTGATGGGTGTTTATGTGAATTGGTCATTTGTTCTCTGTCTTTGAAATGGGGCTCAATGATTATATTTTGAGATTTGAGTTGAATGGTTTTGGTGTAGTTTGGACAAAATGCCAGATTATGCTTGAGTTATGTGTGCAAGCTATGCACAATCTGACATGCTGTCAAAATGTTAATCAAGACCTACTGATAAACCATGTCTGAATGTGTGGCAACATCATTGTGTGTGTGCGTGTGTGTTTGTGGGAATTAGGGCAATGCAGTCCCTCACATTTTTCCCTTTTATACTCAATATCAGAATCTCATTCTTTTAGGCACAATCTGCTGTTTGTTTCCAGTAGGTTTATGTCATCAATGCAAATGATGCATAGATTCATATGATGGGAAAAGATGATGAATGCATTTTTCACTTTTTATTTTTCCTTGAAGTATTTTCCAATTACTTCCTTTGAATTGTTTAACAGAGAGGTCTACATTGGTGATTTAGTATATGTATGTCATAATAATCAAGAAATTGTTATCAGGTTGTGGATGATGCCTGAATCAAAGCCATCTAGAATTGGAGCTGAAAGGATATATCCAGAACCTGACGGTTGTAATCAGAAACTTGTATGTGCATTTAACACACATCTTTCAAGTCTTACCTTGCATAAATGAATAATTTATTAAAATGTGGTCAGGTTTTGGTAGCTGAACATCTTTGGTCACAAATAGAATTAATTTCAAGGAATAATGATATTTAGTAGCTTCTGAAATTTCTTACAGTTCACCCATATCATGCAAATCTATATTGGCTGATGGTAGATTTCTCAGAAAAGGGGGAAAGTTTCTAGTTTATAACTGCAAATATGGAAATCTTGGTAGTCTCACTACACCATGGCTCATGCCTTTGAGAAATCTATTAGAAGGGATTGTGCTTCTTCTAGGAGATATTGCTTTTGCAATATTTTTTAGTTCATTTTCTTTTTTGCATGGGCAGGGGAGAAATGCAGTAGTAAAAGAAAAAATACCTGCTTTTTAAAAATAAATAAAGATTTCTTCAGATACAGTTATAACTATACTATCATTTTTCGTTTCACTTTGCTGTTTGATTAATCCATTACTTGTTTATTAATTATTTGTGAATGATGCGTTTTTTGTGGTAACATTTTTGTCCAACTTTTGCCTATATTTGAAGGTTATAAAGCACACATCCAACGACAGTCCTGGGGAAGATGCTCATCTTGTCATTCAGTAAGCTATGCTGATGCTTTTTTTCTGAAGCTGTATTTATCTTATAAGAAATGTTGTAGCGTCTTGAAGCACCAAAATCCATGCTTATTGCTGCATGCATGCAGGAAGCTAAATAAAACAATTTCAAATTTGGAGATGAAATTAGCAGCTGCAACGGCAACGCGTGAATCTGTACATAATGGCTCTCCTGTATCAGGAAACTTGAAGACTATTGAATCAACTTCAAAGAAAAAGTACTTTATGGTTATAGGTATCAATACAGCTTTTAATAGCCGAAAAAGAAGAGATTCAATACGTGCAACTTGGATGCCACAAGGTGCATTATACAGTTTAAATCTAGTTTAATTCTGATGTCGATGTGCTATTTGAGCTTCTTATTCTAGCTATGATCAATGTGTTCTTGCTGAAAATCTTTACCAGGTGAGAAAAGAAAGAAGTTGGAAGAAGAGAAGGGCATAGTCATACGCTTTGTTATAGGTCACAGGTGAGATATACCATACCTTCTTTAAACCAATGTCAATTAAGGGCACATTTATTTTAATACACTTTTACCTAATATGCTTAAATATCCCCTGAACAGCTGTACCTTTACATTACTTGTAACTGGGGTCATGTCTTATTTCTAATAATACTTTTACGTATTGCAAATAAAAATTACTGAGCTTTCTGGTCCTAGCATTGCATATATTCTGAAACTAATTTAGTCTTTTGCTTTTCTAATGATAGTTATAAATTTTAGTTTACTAGTTAATAGACATGAAAGAAAAGCGAAGCATTTCTCATCACAAAGTCATGCACAATGACGAAGTCAGGACTTAATTTCTAAGATTCACATCATGCACTCAGAACTACAAGTGTTACCTCCCTACACTCAACCAAATTGGTTTATTGTCATTGGTCTTGAGGGAAACTAACGCTGCATCTTCCACCTAAGTCACATTGTTTAAGCAATACCTAAATTCATGGCTGATGTGCTAAGAACTAAGAAGTCACAAGGAAATGGTTATATAAATACCTAGTCATATCCCCTTCCAATCAGATATAATGACGGGTACTGTAGAGTTTATATATAGTGAAGCTCCTCCCGTATCATGAGCATGCAAGCCTAATGAAGTCTTGTGGTGTATTTGCATGGACATGTTATCTATTTGATTAATCATTTTTTCCTTCTTAATGGTACATGCAAGCTGTTGAATGTGAATTCTGTGAAAAATGAACCTTTATCGATTTTTCTTTTGTTACTAGTCCGACAGTGGGTGGTATTCTTGATAAAGCTATTGAAGCAGAGGAGCTCGTCCATGGAGACTTCTTGAGGCTGGTGATTTTTTCTTCTTTTCTTTTTTCCCATTTTAGCTAGCAATGTTTGATTTTATGTGACACGCCATTTTATTTTCTTGGTTTGTCTATAGTGGAATTATACTTTAAAGGTCTCTAACAGGCTGTCACCATTTTTAATTCATACTATATATGCAGAACCATGCTGAGGGATACCTGGAATTATCAGCCAAGACAAAGACCTATTTTGCTACAGCTGTTGCTTTGTGGGATGCTGAATTTTATATCAAAGTTGATGATGATGTCCATGTAAACTTAGGTAACGTTTCAGATTTCCCATATCTGTTCATTTTCCCAAAATTCCTCAGGCTTGTATTAGGCCAGACATTTGTTTCTATACGGCTTATTCAAGAGAGCAAGACTTGTCTGACTACATCACTATCATATTGCTGAAATTGCATCCTGCTTATTCCGGCTACAATAACTATTGTCATCTTTTTGAGTTAATTTTCCTTCCATTAACCACAGCAACGCTTGGAATCATTCTATCTAAACACCATGCGAAACCCCGGGTCTATATTGGTTGCATGAAGTCAGGTCCGGTCCTTGCGCGAAAGTAAGCAGAGTGGTCTATTATTTTTAGCTTAATGCATATTTAGTTACTGGTAAAACATGGTTTTCATAGCATTTTTATTATGGACCAGGGGAGTGAAATACCATGAACCAGAGTATTGGAAATTTGGTGAAGTGGGAAATAAGTATTTTCGTCATGCTACAGGGCAATTGTATGCCATTTCAAAAGATTTGGCAACCTACATATCAGTAAACCAGTAAGCTAGTGCTTTTTCTTTATTCATTGAGCTAAATAAAACTGCAGGCCTGTTTCATGATTGAAGAGTTGCATTATAACCCTGGCCAAAAAAAAAAATGAAGAGTTGCATTATAAAATAGAAACTATAGAGTTTGTCTATCCAGTTGCCAGAAACTGGAAATATGAGGTGTTGGTTCAAGTGCCACATGTTCAACTTTCATGATTGAGGAGGTTGTGGACTTTTTGGCTATAAAAGGCCTTGTTAATCTTTATGATGATTCTTATTTGCTTTTCTTTTTACCAAGGAATGTGCTGCACAAATATGCCAATGAAGATGTTTCATTGGGATCTTGGTTTATTGGGTTAGACGTGGAGCAAGTGGATGATAGGAGACTCTGCTGCGGTACCCCACCTGGTATTTTGAAAATTCTTTCTACTTTCCTTTAGCAGTTCTAGTTTAGATGATTATTTTTACCTATGGCCATTTAAGATCATAATTACAATTTACAAATTGTGGTCTGAACTGAACTGTATGGTGTAGGGCTTGCCATCTATTTTTAGTAGGAATTAAAAACATGAAATATAAAAGTAGACAAATTGATTAAGTGCTGTCTAAGTGCTGTCTGCAAGGGCATGCTATAGAGTTGATGGTGTAATATGTACTGCAGATTGTGTGTGGAAGGCTCTAGCAGGAAACACCTGTGCTGCTTCATTTGATTGGCGATGCAGCGGGATTTGTAGGTCTGTTGAGAGAATGATGGATGTTCACCAGCGTTGTGGTGAAAGCACAAATGCTGTATGGAGTGCAAGGTTTTATGGGTGACTGGCTGCTGTTTTTCTAGTCTCATGAAGGATGTGCAGATACCTGGAAAAGCATGCAGTGGTTTTTTCTCCTCCACCCTGGCCTATTTCGACATTGGTATAGTGAATGTATGTAACACTAAAATATAGATAACATATTACGACAGTTATGGAGAAGGCATTGCTGTTGGGGAACCATCTGCGTTATAGCTCAGGAGATCAACCCCCCAATGGCTGCCTGAAAGGCTGAAGATAGATTTTAACACCCCCATTCTTTTTTATGGTGGGGAGCTATATTGTATGCTCTCTGCCATGGCCTCTAGGCTTCATAATAATAAGCAGTAGCCTTGTGTGCAACATTTGCTGCTTTTTGCTTTCAAATTAATGTCTTTGGATATCATTGTTGCCTTCACTCTTTTTTCCTAATTGCAAGTGCTTGATATTGGATATCTTTATGTGTGAAAAAAATCACGTCATAATTCATAAACAAATGAGTCGAACTTTCCAATGTCACCGGAAATAAATATATACTCAAATTTGTAACCATGATTGAAAGGCAATAAACAAATTCTTGGGACTAGTCCAACTTGTATTGCTAATTGAAAACGTACGCAATGAAGTTACCATCTACCACATGACTAATTATGATCATTTACAGACTTACAGTTCTCACTGTGAGTAATAACCCACCACGGTTCTTGAGAGATGTAATTTATGAACAAAAAGAGAGCCTGACTTTTCATTACAACCATTGCCATAAATGGAGTGGAGCTCTGCCACAATTAAAAGATTGGCACTCTATTATATATGCGGTTCCTTGCATGCATACTGAAACCGATCACGACAAGCAAACAAAGGAAAACTAATCAAGAGTTTGTTCAGACACCTCATGTTGGGGTTGCAGAACCAGTAAACTATATATACGCACAATGCTGTCATCTTCGTTTTCCCACTTCATCTGCACGATCGAGTTCACCAGTACTGCATTGAAGTTCCTAGTTAATGAAAACAAAAATACTGTTACTGCAAATATTCACAATGCCCATGCAAGTCACCACGTACCTACAAGCAGGTACATATTCAAGATCGATCGATGCTCATTCCTCAACCAAACTTTAATTCATTTCTAATTTAATATCACCCATGTGAAGCTCACATTATATATTAGAAATCATAATTACATGTGATATTGGCACGGCTCAAGCAAATAACAGAGCTCTAGAATTAGAGTGCTGCTTTCTGATTGAACCGTGCCAATATCCCATATATGTATTAATTGTGCAGGCCATGCCACCATTCTGTGTGCATTATGATCATGTCCCTGGGAATCATTTGAGCAGAAATATAAGCTACATACATACACAAGAAGAAAAAAAAACATGCACAAATATTGTACCAGCTGTCCTAACTCAAAGTAGATATATGTTTAACTAAAAGTGATGGAGAAGCTTAGAAAGGCATATGTGCATGCATAACTAGCCTCAAAGATATGCACATGAAAAAACAAGAGATAGAGGCAAAGAAGAAAATGGGATATGTTTTCTTTGAGTACTGAATAGGATGAATATTGTCTTGATAGAGTCTTGTGAGAATTAGTCTCATATTTTAATGTGTGTGTGTGTGAGAGAGAGAGAGAGAGAGAGAGAGAGAGAGAAAGATGGGTACGTTGTGGTCTTTGAAGATGCTGGGTGGCATTGAATTTGGCACCAACTCTACAACAAAAAGCAGGTGGGAATGTTAAATTTGAAGCAGGTGGGCAAAGCCATACTGATAGGCAAAGCCTTATCGACCTTTCAATTTGCATATTTATGAGGTTGCAAACAACTTGACACTTCAAATTCTACTTGCAAATTAACTAATTAGTGAATACATAGTATCATCATGATGTATACTCCCATTGTAAGACAGAAAAATCAACATTGAAACAAATCAACTTGAAACTGATCAAGTAATTAGTATGACTCTGCCCTTAATTCAAGGCTCGCAATTAATTAATATCATGCACAAAGAATCTATCAGACTCTGAGTGACCGTCACTTTTCATAAGCATTAATGACATCCAACAAAAGAATCTGCTAGGCCAAAAACAAATAAGGATTATTTATTTATCCTGTGTCTCTCTAGGGTGCAGACCAAACACCTCATTCATTTGGCAGAACCCTCTAGAAAATGGGTGGGAAACAATTCGCACTAATTATGATTTGAGAGTACTATATCTGTGGTTCCAATTATTTGACATTGGGAATGCAAGTGAACTCTCCTAACTTGTTTTAAGTTGAAATTAGATGAGTGAAATTATTTGATGTTAGTTTCAATTTTTAAGACAGTGATTGTCTAATATAATATCAGAGTCTTATTTGTAAAAAATTTTGAGTTTGAATGTTTCATTTTCCACTTCACTTTTATACGTGCAAGTTAAAATTACACATTAGAGAAGATATTTGCTTAATATACAATAAGCAAGTCACAAACCAATTGGAAACATGAGGCCTTGCATTTTGAATCATGGGATCCCAAGATGGTCTACTCTCTCACTCATTCATTCATTGAGGCATCGAAGTACTGATAACTTCATTAGTTCAGTTGTACCTACTATATTTGTCATTTGTCGTGCACTTAATTACTCTTGTCAGAATCCACGTTTTGCAAACGTTAATGCAGCCTCAAACATCAAACATGTTACATGCACTACATTTACTTCTTGGTTTTCCAAATACAATTAATGCACTAATGCATCACAAACAAAACTAACATAAAGAAGCTTGTCTCTGTGTGTGTGTGTGTTTTTCTTGGGAGTCAGAGAAAGAAACAGAGAGAGTTTTCAATTTCAAATAATCGTATGAATTGAAGATGGGATGGCCAGCCATTCACTCAGGCAGTGCTATTTGCGCTCCATGTTGGCAATAGTGCCAATACCTATTAAATTCAGAGCAAATAGTCATTTTGGTCCCCAGACTATTACACTTGTATCAATTTGGTCTCTAGACTTCTAATTTAGAAAATTAAGGACTTTGACTTTTTTAATTTTGCCAATTGAGGACTTTTTTGTTAATTTACACATTTTTCATCCAAATTTAACGAGAAATGAAGGAGAAAAAAATGATACATGAGGAAAAAATAGTAAGGTCTAAATGAAAGAAACCATTTTGCCCTAAAAAAGGATTTTACATGGTGCTATAAAAACATAAATTTGGATAAAAAATATGTAAATTGATGGAAAAGTCCTCAATTAACAAAATTGAAAAAGTCAGAGTCCTTAATTTTCCAAATTAGAAGTCTGGGGACCAAACTGATACAAGTGTAATAGTCTTGGGACCAAATGATTATTTACCCTTAAATTTATATGCAATGTACCATTTTGTTACACTGAAATAAAACTTCACTTCTACCATTTTGTGATCCCAACCCATTCAAACTTAAGGCACTCTAACTAATTTAGTATACACTTTTGGGTCAATCTTCTTCCTTGGTTTTGGGATTAAATACATTCTATTGGGTACTTTAAGGTATCAATTATACTAATTAAACTTGATTTAGTTTGGGACTTCTACATGCACCAAATAATTTGATTAATATATCCAACCTCAAAAAAGCTTCCAAAATTTCCTTTGAATGTAAATATGATGTGGTGCGTACTAGATATTCAAGAGGTTAGGAATCTACTCAAATTAATAAGAACAATTTTTGGGTCACCCCTTAGGGAGACCTCAAGGTCACTCCACCCCTCTAAATTACAATTTTGAGAATATCAATGCATAATCGGAACTGCTCACATTTTAGATCACCTATTATAAATCAACTATGCAAAAAATCAACTCAATCGAAAATAATTTGGTTATATAATTGTTGTCAATTAAATAGAAAAAATAAATGGTTTCGGATTAAAGAGTGATTTTTTTACCAAACCGTTGATTTTTTCTATTTAATTGACAACAATTTTATAACCAAATGATTTCCGATCGAGTTGACTTTTTGCATAGATGATCTATAGCAAGTGATCTAAAATATGAAAGGTTCCGATTATGCGCCAACATTGCCAAAATTATAATTTTAAGGGGTGGGGTAATCTTGAGGTACCCCTAAGGGGTGACCCAAATATTGTTCAATTAATAATATGTGTACAATTTTTAATATTGTATATTTTAAATCTTAAAATCTTACCCTTAATAAATCTACAGATTTATAATTTGAGTGGATTTGTAGCACGTGATGTTATTGTCACACGTAGCAAATTTTTATATACAAAAAGAATATAAGTAGACTATAATAAACACTATTTAATTTATTACTCAATATTTAAATAAGCATACCAAAAGCGGATAATTTATTACTTGTGCTTGATTTGGGGTTTCATGAGGTGATTTTGGAGATGGATGTCGAACTAGTGACAAAAGGCGGTTCCGAGAACATGCAATCAGGCAGCCCATGCTATAGCTCGACATGCTTTTTCTTGTGATGATTTCCTTGTTTGGGTTGAGGACCAGCCTTCTCCTCTTTAATGTATCTTCTATTTGATACATAATAGAAGGGAAATTTCATTCATACCTAACAATTCTCACATTTTAGTCAATTTTGACAATTTAATGGACACTCATGTCTCTTCTTTCTATACCTAATATCTCATTCACTGTATCATAAACTAATTTTTGTCCCAATATCATTCAATCAAGGTTTTTTTTACGAATGAAGAGTCAAATTGTTGTTTGAAA
Source organism: Purshia tridentata (assembly GCA_003254885.1). Taxonomy (NCBI): domain Eukaryota; kingdom Viridiplantae; phylum Streptophyta; class Magnoliopsida; order Rosales; family Rosaceae; genus Purshia; species Purshia tridentata. The sequence goes on along the minus strand of QANT01005902.1, from coordinate 65,047 downwards.
ACCTTTAAATGAGTTATGTGCTGTAATTTTTTCGTGTTTATGGACGCCATGGATGAATTTGGGATTGTGCAGTATTCAGTTGTTGCCTATGTCTCCTCTCGAATAAGTCAACAACATTTAGTTGTCGCCCACTGAATATAGTTAGGATATTCGGCAGGTGCTCATGATCTGTGAGTAGAATATTGGCATAATCTAAATGCAAATTCAAAGAAAATTTCATAAAAGTTCATGTACAACAAGATTACATTATTCAAAAGTGTATAAATGCCTAAAATTATCACATAAGTACAAATGATCCACAGAATAATTCTGCAGGGAGTCACTGAAACATCCAGACTTATTCGGCACGAAGTCACCGAATGTATCACAACTATTTGGAACCTCTATGTTGAATAACTGACACATATTCAAAGGGCGCCTGTCAAACATTGGTACAAACCCAAAAAAAAAATCACAAAAGAACCCAGCAACTAGACAACAGCCCCGACACCCACCTCCCTCCACCACCCAGCCATCTCGTCAATGTCGCCTTCCCCCTCTATGTTCTTTCTTCGCTCTCCTTCCCTCATTCTTTCTTTCTCTTCCCTCCTTTTCCTCCTTCTCTCTCTCTCAAACTTCAATTATTTAGTGATGTTAAGTGTGTGTGTGTTGAAAAGAGTGTGTTGGGTATTATTAATAAAGATATGATAGTAATTTGAATTAGATAAAATGAAAAAATTTTGATTTAAAAAAGTGATAGTTGACTAAATTGAGTAGTTGGTGAAACAAGAAGATCATTAGGTATGAATAAAATTTCCCATAATAGAAATACTTTTTCTATAAAAAAAATAATAATAATAAGCATACCAAAAGTCTACATTTACCATGATTTATAGAATTTAGAAAACTTGGACATCAAGAATACTTGGACAATAAAAAATACTTGAACACCAAGAATTCCAATAAAACCAAACTTTAAAATAACAAAAATCAATAAATGCAAAATTTGCGCAATATTTCCATATTCTTGTCAAACTTTCCCCCGAGGTTCTCCTAGAATTGAATAAGAATGCATAACTTCCTACTACAATTTAAAACAATAATCAAAATTAAGGTCCGTATGACTTGCGCTTTAACAAATAATAACATAACTAAATCCAAATAGGATAACTTTTTCTAAACCCTCTAACTATCAACAAACTTTTCTTAAGCCCTCACCCATCTAAGAACTCTCCTAAAATCCCCTATAACTTATAATACCTTTTTTTGCCCTTTTAACGCACTCTGACGCACTCTGACGCAAATTGACACGTGGGCTTATACGGACTGACGCGCGCCCAAAAATACAATTACACTGAACAAACAGTTACACTGTATTTCAAAAATATTGTTACACTAAAATTGAAACCGAATTTTAGAAATATAATTACATTAAAAAATAACTACAAATAATTATACTATTAATTTTTTTAAAAAGAAAAAAAAAACTTACAGGCCCATAAAAAAATAAAAACCCAGTTATATACACTATGACTAAAAAAAAGTTACATATTCACTAAAAACAGTTACACCTTTATTAAACAAATAGTTACACCTTCACTAAATAAACAGTTACACTTTTATTGAAATACAGTTATACTGGACGCACGTCAGAGCACTCATCAGAATACGTCAAGGAGTGCGTCAGAACGTGTTAGAATCGTCAGAAGGATAAACAAAATATTTTAATTTTTAAGAGGTTTTGAGAGTTTCTAGAAGGTTTAGACAAATTTTTTAGGTGATTAGGGGGTTTAAAGTTACAGACTAAAAAAAAAATGAATAAAAAATGGTATTTATGAAATTAAAAAAATATAAATAAAATTTTATTAAAATTAAAAACAAATAAAAAGGGTATAATTGAAATTCTAAAAAAAAAAGTCAATTTTAGATAGTTATAGGTTAATTAGGGGGTTTTGAAAAATGTTAAAGTGTATAATTGAAAGTTTTGAAAGAGTTTAATTTTAGGTGGAAGGTATGAGAGAATCAATTTCTAACTAGTGGATTTATAAATATTTATATATCCAAATATTAGATTGGATCATCAAAAAATGGAAAGAATTTATCATATTGACTAGCCTTTTTTTTTCGCTTTCCAGTTATATCTTTTTTTCATTTTTTGATCAACAGAAACTCCTTTATCAAAAATAACAGACTAAACGGCGTCGTTTGGAACTACTCGGTGACGCGGACTCAGAGAGAGTTTGCTTGCAACACGCCGAATCGAAAGGAGATAGAGATGGAGAAGACTGCAAGTTTAAGATTTCGTGTTGGAATCGGAAAGGAACACTAACAAGTCTCTTCCTTCATAAATTAATAAACCTTTAAATTATTTACATATATATATATATATATTGTATGTCTATATATGATTCTTTGTCTTCAATAATTCTTTCCCTCTCTGATTGATTTGGTTTTCAACCCTCTCTGTTCTTTTCCCAATTATCAACTAATCAACTAATCAATTCAGAAAACCCAGTCGATCCCCTTTTCGTGTCTGGTATGTTGTTTTCTTTCGTGAATAAAACTTAAATCTTCTACCTTTCTTTTTTTTTTTTTAATACCCGTGTAATTTGATCTTGTTGTATATAGTTTCTGGGTAAGAGAGGTTTTGGTGTGGTTGTGATGTTTCGTTGTTTAAAATTTGCAGAGAACAGTCGTAGTGGGAGTTTCGCCATGGCCAAAAGCTCGTTCAAGACTGAACATCCTCTGGGTTTGTTATTTTTCTCTCTTTTTTTAGTTGTATTGTATTGCCATACCCATATTCCCTTTGGTTTGTTTTAATATGTGGTGGTAGTTTGATGTTTAATTCTTGAACCTCAGTATTGGGTTTTGGTCCTTTGGATTGGAGGGTGCTTTATAGGCAAAAGTTCAGCTGTTTATGAATTGCTTGGATTTGGTAGTATCTAAATATTAGTATGATATTTCGTATCTAACATGTTTAATAGAACTTAAATTGTGGGATAATAAATCTGCGACCTTTTGGTGGTTGAAGACTGATTTATTTTTCATATTTCATGCAATTATGATCTTTATCATCCGGGGAACTCAATGTGTGTATATGTTCTTTTCTTCTTTGTGAAAAGATGGTTTCTGTATTTCTTATTAGTTGAAAATTTCATACCTGTGTAATGCATAAGATTACATTACACCTTATTCGAAATCTAGTGATTAGTTTGTCTAACTTCTCTTTTTCATCCGTGGTTTTGCACTTGAATATTTCAGAAAGGAGACATGCTGAAGCTGCTCGGATCAGGGAGAAGTATCCAGACAGAATACCTGTAAGAAATTTACTGAATCAAGTATGTTTACTTTCTATGCATTCAGTGGATATACTCTGTTCTAATTTGAGCTTTCATGTAGGTGATTGTGGAGAAGGCTGCTAAGAGTGACATTCCTGACATTGACAAGAAGAAGTTAGTTGCCAATTCCCTTTTTCTTTTATTATCTGTATATGTGTTACTACAATATAAATTTTATTGCATCTTTTCATTTATACATTTGATATATATTCTGCATTTTATTGTTTATAGTCTAAATATGTTCAGAAAGCCCAAACCATGTTATGTTTTCATGGTGTAAGTTGTTCATAGTGCAATTTATGTGCACAGAGATGGATCTAGTCATGTGGATTGTTCAATTGGAGTTAGAAAATTTACCAAAAAAAAAATGTGGGGAAAAAGGGGTTTAGTACCTTAAGTTTAGTTGAGGAGTGTTTAGGAATGGTCTTGATTGTCATTTTCTGCATGAATTGGTTACCCAAGTAACCAAGTCTTCCTATCAAGTAATTTCAGACTCGTATATCAGTATATAAGATTTGCATACAAGACAGAAGATGTATTTTTTAATCAAACTCCAAGTTTATGTTTCTTTATAGCTTGTCTAAGATCAAGGGGTTCTCACATAGTTGTATATACTTATTTTGGTTTTCTTACTGCAGATTATATAAGATTTGCATACCATACAGAGACATAATTATTACTAAAAAGTGAAAGTTTATTTGTGTTTATAGCTTGTCTAAGATCAAAGGGTTCTCATATAGTTGTATTCTTATTTTGGTTTTCTGACTGCAGATACCTTGTTCCTGCTGATTTGACTGTTGGACAATTTGTTTATGTTGTCCGGAAGAGGATCAAGCTCGGCTCAGAAAAGGCTATATTTGTCTTTATCAAGAATACTCTCCCTCCCACTGGTGAGCTGCAATGCAATTCTTTTATATTATAGGCATAATGTCTTATATTGTTTCAAAATTGTGGTTGTAATATTTTTTCCAATGTTACAGCTGCCTTGATGTCTGCAATTTATGAAGAAAACAAGGATGAAGATGGATTTCTTTACCTGACCTACAGTGGAGAGAATGTCTTTGGATCCCTTTAAGAGCAAGAATGCTTGTAAATAGAATTTAGAAAGTGTACATTCTTGGTTTATCCTGGTTTTAAGATTGGTGGCTTTAATTTGGGGTACTCGGAAGTATTTGAAATTCATGACTTCTCAAGGGATTTTAATGCATGGGTTTTAAATATGATTATCCAGTTATCTTTATGTCTATTCGTCATAAATTAAAATTGAGTTTATTTTCAATGAGCTATGCATGCATAAAGTTTCTTGCCAGTCCTACGTATGTTCATTGAAGGACCTCTAATCTTCAGTTGTAGGCTTGTAGCTAAGCAGTGCAGTTGATGTTTTTTTTTTTTTTTTAAAGGGTGCATGCCATGGATAAACAAATAAGTGATTGGTTTAATGTGGTTAATGCTCCATACCTTACAATTTTTCGTCCATTTTACAATCTACCAGTAATTTCGAAAATCCTACAAGCGGAACAAAGCTGCAAGCCTGCAAGTATTGCAATGTTCTTTCTTTTTTGATTCAAGAGATAGCCATCAATCAAAGGCGTACATTACCATCACTTAACAATAAACAATTTGAACTACTCGCAAACCACCATCCATATTTAATCTCTGGATGCAATCCAATTCGTACAGTTTACTACTTAAATTCATTTATTAGAGGTTTTTTTCTTCTGGCATTGATTTTTGATCCATTTGATACCATTGGATGTGCCACTTTTTATCTTTTCTGCTCCAGCCATTGCAGCTGCCCTGGCTTTGGTTAACCCAGATTTGGTCTCTCCCTTCTTGTTGTTGCTGCTGTTTTCTATGGTCTTGTTGTTGTCTTCATCTTCCAAGGCACCGATGCCTCCGGCACCCCATTGGTCTGCCCACCCCGGTGCTTCACTAGCCATAGATACCACTCAAGCTCTGCAAACAGCAACCACCCTGTTTTCCATAAATGCCACCACCCAAAATGAAAAAGATGAATAGAAGATAAGCATTCAAGTTCCACATTTACTTTGAACCAAAAAATAAATAAAAAAATTGAAGTTTTATGTTCATTTTCCTTGGGTTATCATAGCAATCCAAGCTCTGCTGTTTTTGATATTTTCTCTGGTAAGCAGAGCAAAATGGATCCGATCTCAGAATGGAATCTAAGGATTTATTAGAAGGTTTTGTATCAAACTAAAAAATATATATATAAAAAAAGGTGCAGGCAAAGCTTAAACCATATCATCCTCTATGAAGGGCAAAGAAAATATGAGAAACAAATGACAACAGAGCTTTACATCAGCTATGAACGCAAACAAAGAGATCTGAACAATTGACATACAATGGCTTTGTTGCAGCAAACAAACAGAAGATTAAACCCTTCAAAGAGAAAATCAAGATGGCTTCTTTTTTTTTTTCCCACAGAGAGAGAGAGAGAGAAGTACCTGGTAAATAGCGTGTAGATTGAGAAACCTGATGGAGTTGGTAACCAAAATCAGCAGCTAGCTAGTCTAGGTGTTTGGAGAGAAGAGACCTTGAAAGCTCAATAACAAAAGGGGCCACATCCCACATGTGGATGGATTAGCTGTCTTTCTCCCCATTTTATACAGTTTTTAAAAAGGACTTGGCAACTCACTGGTTTGAGGTTTCCCATATACGGAAGCAAGCATCTTTAAGCATTTTCCGTTCTTTGTGCTTTCTCTAATCATCAATTCATCCTAGAGCATCTTCTCCTTCACAAATAAGGCAGCTAACTCAACATGCATATCCTACCATAACCCTAATAAGGAAAAATGTTTTTTGTAACAATTTGTATACATCTTACTTACTTAGTTACTTATATCTTTTATCACGTGGCTTTGTAAACGGAAGTAAAAAGACAACGTGACCTTGGAAAGGAGAAAATATGACCTCAGCATCTTAGGCTTAACAATGCTTAAGAATTGAATGCTTGAAGTTTATGTTAATGAATCCAAGATGACAAAGTCATGCTAATTAAGTATTTTTTTTATTTCTATGTAAAGTCCATATATCCCGACCAACGTTTATTCAATATGACCATTTGGTTATAGATGTTAGTGTTACCCTTTTCTTCGGTGCTTGACAAGAACACTTTGGGTACAAGTGAAGAAGAAGTTTTGTAGTCTCTGTTTGTATGGCATCACTAGAAGCCTATTTCTTAACTTTCAAAGACAAGCCACCCAGATCATTAGTGCCCATAAATAATGACGAAGAATTTAGGGCATCATAAAGCCCACTCACATATTACAACAAACTATTTGTTCGGGGATAACACCCCCACTCAAGTCAACGGTCAACATTCTGACCACGTGGGACCTTAGATTCGACTTCCGTCCCACGACCCATGGTCAATGGTCCATCGATGCAACTCTGTCGGATCGGATCTTACTATCGGATCCGATCCGAACCAGTCATGTCGACTTATCGTCAGAAGTAAGGTCTGCAAAATTCACCAGTCATTCGGATCGGAGTATGTTTGAATATCTTCCTTCGGCAAACTACCTATTCGTTTGCTCTGACATCTTGTTGTTCGGATCGGATTCAAATGCCTTCCGATCCGAACACTTCCTGGATGTACTGAATTTCCTCACAGGTCTACCACCATTGGAAGCCCCACTCGGATCGGAGTGATTAGCCTCGACTCATCCTCTTCCGAGCCGAACACAAACCCAGATGGTAGTTATTGCGCCTGACACTCGAAGGTAACTTTATGCTTTGCATTTATGGCCTTTCCACTCTGCCTTGCTTTCCATTTAATGCATGCAACTTGCAGCCATCTCTCTTGCATTAAATGAGAAAACCTGTCAGTAATTCAGCCTGTTCTGCAAGCTTAGCCTCTAAGACCTATGATCAGCCATGATCACACCTACTGGCCAATCAAAATATCTCAATCCCTTTGCTTATAAGTAAGAGCACAACCACAAGGCAGGGGGACACACAGAAATCTGAAAAAACTAGCCCAAGCTCTAGCAAAATTTATCCAGAAATCTTACCTCTTTTCCTCCATCTTCTTCCCAAGCTCTAATTGTGTTATTCAACACTTCTTGCATCCTTCTTCTTGCACTTCTCTGACTTTGCCATCGGAGTATCTCCGGCCGGTACCACACCGGTGCCCTTTTTCGTTCATTGTGCAGGAAGAAATCCAGAAAGCAATCAATTGACGCGCTCGGATTGTCCGCTCGGTCGCTCAACTCACCATGTCACCAACAACCCGCATTTAAGTTGTGTGCAAGGGTCATCGACAGATTTTTGCATCAACACTATTGATCAATGAAAAAGCAAAGCAAGTGCTCTTACGAGAGTACATGACCCATAAGTATTGTAGTTGGCAAAAATGATTAGAAATGAATAGCTAGTGAGCAAAGAGCAAGACATGTATGAAGACATGATTAATTACTCCACAGAAAACAAAATTGGGGAGCAACAATTTTGGTAAATCAGTACATCTGTGGAGTCCAAACCCAAATCTTTGTTTGACGCAACTCTATAAATTAACCATACTCCACGAGAAAAATGACTGAAAAATTAGATGGTATATCTACAACTTAATTTATATGCAACTCCAGATAAAAACATAAGCAATATTTCATCAATCAATCTATCTATTTCCTTTCCGGTGATTAGAATGTCACATTTTCACTTAGATTTTCTGGTGGACTTTGATTTTTTCAATTTGCGAGACTTGTCATCTATGCTTGTCCACGTATAACCACTAGGAATGGCAAAAGGGTCGTCGGACTCTTGCACCACCGCAGCACAGCGTTGCTGTTGCTGCTTGCTCCCCGATGACCCGGACTGGCTGCTGTTTCGCCTCAGCCACGACGATGAGGAGGACAATGATTTCTGTGACTTAAACCTGCTCTGCTCATCCTCTTGTTGTTGTTGTTGGCCTCCTCGTCCTTCATGGAACAACTGTCTGGGGCTAGACATTGGGGTGAAGAATTGTTCAGTTGGTGGGAGCTCGACGAACTTCGTGAATGTTATCACCACCCTCACCGTGGGGACCACCGGTATTGCCACCTGTCCCACCAAAAAGACACCGTAAGCATGAATCGAATTGAATCAAATCAAACTATAATAGACTAAATAGTTTGGTCTCCATGCACAAACTTTGTTAATTCCAACATCACAATGGCAGTTAACCGTTACGACCAAGAACATGCCACGTCAGCTCTCCATGGGTCCCGTTTACGTGGCAAAGTCTAAGGTCAAATAAACCCTTTTCGTTTGGGTAATCAGAGAGGATAAAACTTGGGACCCACAACCATGCCCTGTCTTTAAAGAAAGGGACCTCCTCGGATGATATGGGACCCAAGGCTCCCATCACCGTCGATCAAAATCAGGCAAACGATTATAGAGAGGTCCCATAAAAAGCTTCTAGGCGTTATACTATAGTCTAAGCCACAGCTTCTCATTTGTCACGAAGCTCAAGTCAAGCTTGAGGCCTCAGCATAAAAAGCACCAAAATTAAAAAGCAGAGTACAGACAAATAAAGAGAAACCATGCCTCCCAGGCAGCCACATTCAATCCCCACTGGACCCCACCCCAATCCAATTATTTCGAATAGACCAAAATGCCCTTACCTTAACCGGAAACATCCCTGGCGGGAACTTGGTGGTGAGCAACTCCCTCATCCTCCTAACGGCCTTCACCTTGTTCGCCAAAATGTCGAGTAACGGCAGGAGCTCCTCCGTCTTTAACGGAAACTGCTCCGTCAGCCAAACACACGGCCGCAAGCTCCTCACGTACTCTTTCTCTTTTGTCTGCACCGGCGCCGCAGCTACGGTTGCCGCCGCCATCGACCTCCTCGGCGGCTGCGGCGGCACCCCTATCGACGACACGTCGACGCTTTTTCTCCCCAATGTCACAAACTCCCTATCTTCCCTCACGAAGCTACTGTGCCTCCTCCGATTACTATCCGGAATTCCAAAGCTCGGATTCTCCGCCACTAAAAACCCGTCGTCGTCTTCGTCAAGTTCCAGAGGGAGCACCTGCTCGCTCCCTGCCACGTCAGCGTCTCCGCTGGCGACTTTTCTCGAGCGGAAGCTGAACACCACGTTGTGGATTTCGTAGACTCTGGCTCTCCACTCTCCGACGCTCTCGGTCTTCTCCTGCCTTCTCCAATTGGTCCTTCCTACGAGTTCGGCTCTGGTGACGTCCATTCCAGGCCGGTACACGCTCGTTTGGGAGCAGAATCCGGCGATATCGGAATCGCTCATCGGCGACCCGGCGTTTTCAAATGCATCGAAGATTTTGCGATCGTCGCGGTTGAGGACTAGTAATGAGCCAGAGGGGATGTCGTGGCTATTGTCGCCGTCGCCGAGGAAAAGGAAGCTCTGATCGGCGCGCTGGATCTTCAGGCCGTCGAAGCCAGCTAACGACGTGTCGGCACGAAGGTTGCCGTCGCGCTTCCAGATCTTGTACGTGTCAGAGGGAGCGATCTTGCCGACGAAGGGAATGACGGAGCTCTCAAAGTGGAACGAGATCTCCATGTAGAAATCCCGCATTCTACGAAGCACGGCGATGACACGTGGCAGCCGGCGGCGCCACTTGGCCCAGGCGGAGCGGTGGTGGAGCTTAAGAAGGATGAGGGCGATGTCGGAGCTCCGGCGACAGAGGGCCTCCTGCAGGGGGTTCCATCCGGATGCGTTCTGGAGGGACACGTCGGCGCCGGCGGAGGCTAGAATTTTGGCAGATACGGCGTCGTTTAGTCGAACAGCGAGGTGGAGAGGGGTCTCCCTGTACGGAACGTCGCGACGGTCTAGCACGGATGAGATCCGGTCAGCGACTCGCTCCTGGGCGAGCGATTCGGACTCTGTGTGGATTTGAGTGGGATCGGCGAGTCGGGGAATGGTGGCGGCGATTCTGGAGAGTGTAGTGTGGTCTGACAAAACAACGGCGTAGTGGACGGGGCTGTGGGAATAGTCGTGGGGCTTGAGCGGTGGAAACGACGCCGTCGAGATCGTCGAAGACGACGACGACGACTTGGCCATGTTTTGGTTGGGAAATGAACTGCCAATGCGTTAGTCTCTAGTGAGTCTTCAGTTTCAGACTTTCAGTTTCAGTGAGAGAATGTTATGGGAGGACGAGAAGGGGTGTAGGGGTAGTTCTGTCATTTAACTTTTTTACGTATTGGAAACCGTACACAATCAGCGCGACTTTTGCTTAGGCTTCTGCCAAGCGTTGGGGATATTTCTTTGTTTTTTCTTCCATCTTTGTACTTTTGCCTCTACCGCGTCTTTTGCTTGTTTTTTTTTCCCCACGCCTCTTTGATTTTCTGTCTTCTTCCTTTTGTCCTTGATTTTTTTCTCTCCTCAATTTCACGTGTTCAAAACAAAAATGCTAAACTTCACTTTTTTTTTCTCTTGAGAGGTGGATGGTTGTTATTTATTCGCATCGAAATCATTTATTTTTTAAATTTAATTATAAAATTTATCTTTAATAAAAATAAACTAAATTAAAAATAAAAATTTAGGATTAAATATCAAATTTCAATACTTTTTTAGAAAATCAGTTTTGCTCATAATTTTTAGGTTTAGTTACTAATTATTAAACTTGATTTTTAGAATAGGTCACAAATGTACAGCTCATTTGTTTTGGGCTTTATTTACTTGACAAATTTACCCTTCTATTGTCCTTTGGCCCACATATGATGGGTTTTTGATAAAATTTATAAAGTTTTGATAAAATTGTCCTTAATACTTTTATATTGTCTTGGAAATTAGTTAATAGAGTTTCAACTTCAGTTTTAGTTGTAACTGTACGACACTCAACTTCAAATTTAGTTGTGACTGAATAACAGTCACAGCTAAATTGTGATACAGTCACAGTTAGGTTGTGACTGAATTGAAATTTTTTTAAGAGAAGTTGTATTACAGAATAGTATAAATAGAGTCAAAACAATACTTTTACTCAAAATAATACTTAGTATAGTAGTGAGAGTTGTCTTTTTCAACATAACAAGACAATCACAACTAAATTGTAAGACAGTCACAGTTAAGATGTGATTGGATTGATTTTTTTTAGTTTTAATACAATATAGTATAAATTAATGTAATAGTATGGATGTAATATATATATATATATATTATTGTAGTGGCATGTGATGTAATATTTGTGAATTATAGTGTGCTTTACTATATTATTATGTTTGACTTTTCAACTAGTACCTAATCTAAAATGCTATTAAATTTTAGTACTTAAATTAAAAAATTATTGAAATTTGATATTAAAAGTCAATTAACCTAATTAAAAATTATTTAATTATATAACTATACTTAAATAGTTATATGATATAGAAATAATTTAATTCACGATTAATTTATTTGTAATAATTATATAATAAAATTATATTTTAATTAAATTAATTTTTTAACATAAATGATGTTTAAATGATTATCTCCCAGAATTATTGTTGAGATTGCAGACTTTCCTCAATCACTAATTTGAAAAGGTTAATTGTGAATTTACCAAAAAAAAGTTAGCAAGAAAAGGGTAGTAATAACAGTAATCTATTTGTATTGAATTGAAAATTGTGGGTATTATATTACAGAATGATTGGTGGGAAGTGTGTGATGGGCCCATTGGGTCAGAGTCCGAGTAGTCAGTGTCGAAGCATCTGTGTCGTGATCATACAAGTCACTGACTGGGAACAGGGAGCGTGTTTGGCTTAACCTGGACCAAATCCAAACGGATTTCGCTCCAACCTATGCACTTACTATTGCAATCATAAAGCAAAAGACACCATAACTCTAACTTTGCTATCACCAAACTTTACTTATTTTATTATTATTATGACCACAATATAATTAGTCTAACAATCTAATACCAGTCTATGTCTTTTACTCTTTTTTTATTAAAAATATTTTACTTGCAGCATGACCACGATTATCACCATGATAGATAGTTAATACGTGTCAACCACCTAACATGGTGGTGATGCTCACCATCACTTTTTTATGGTGAGCAAAATAGTATTCTTTCTGATTGCATTACTCTACATTCTTCAATTTGTTAAAATTACACTCGGACCAATCAGATTTTAGTCTAGCTTACTTTATCATGTGTTGATTTTCATACTAAGCGAGGTCATTATGATATAAGATAATGGGCTGTTTGTTGTACAATCACTTCATCTTTGATATTAATTGGGCTTCTCATAATGTTTGGACTCTTTCATGGTGTTCTTGGGCCTTGGTCTCGGAAGTGAACTACCCAAGTATGCTAAGTTTGCTTATATGTCTCATTAATTGTAGATTTTGGGCCTCAACTATTTTTTTTCTAGATGGCCCAAGCCTTTAGCAAATCCCTTATGGCTTATTTATATAAATAAATGTATTAAATACAACCAACTGCCTGCCTATTGTTAATGCCACCAAGGTTGATAAGTATATTTGATTTTTAGGAACAATACTTATTAATGTGGCGTTATTAATTTATTCAAATTCTTATTTAAGATTCCAAGTTTTAGAAACTTATAACTGTACATTTATTATAATTTAAATAAATTAATAATATTACGTGATAAATAAATTAATAATATTACGTTAACATATCACGTGGAGTAGGGTTACACGTGTCTTGCTATGTAAGCATTATGTGGTTGACTAGACAAGTTTTTTTTTGTTACTTCATGTCGGCTACTAACTACAGGAGTTAAGAAGGTAGATGACCAACATATTAAATTGATAATGTAAGGCTAACGAATAGTTAGTCGCCCCCACCATAATTAATGGGAACACCTCGTGATTGACCAACCAAGCTTTCATTGGTTGGTATTGGATGTGTAATGTGTTTAGGGATGTGAGAAGGTAACTCTTTGCCCTTTTCTATTTTGGTCATGACAAAGTTATCATTATGATACCTTCCACATATGAATAAACTCAGCATATTAGTCAAGGCCTTTCAATTTTAGTGAGGTCATCTGAGTCTAATATGACAGCCTTTTTGCCCCAACCAACAGAAATTGCCAGATTAGAATGGTTGGAGAAGATGGTGATACATATGATATGAACATGACATCTGTATTAATGAAATTTTAAGAGGAAACAAAGTTACCTAATAAACCCTGCGGCAAAACTATAACTTAAATCATGGAGTATTACTCTTTCCTAAAAAATTATTCCTCATTTGCCTAATAAATAAAGGTAATGTTGCTCATCTTATTTCCAAAACAAAAAGAAAACGAAAGATGAAATATCAATGGTACATCAACTAAGTTCTCTTGGGGAACTTGTTTAAAACTCAAAGAGAGGAATCTCATGTAAATGCCATCAAATTAATAAGGTATGACATATTCATGGAGGTTTTACGAAAAAATTTATTCAACAAAATATTGAAATAATTGGGATTTTTTTTTTGGGAGATTGGAGTATGCATTTGCTAGTTCATGATATGAAATGTACATAATAAAAACTATATAACATTGCACAAAAAGGAAAAACAAATTTGCAAGGTAAAGTGTAATCTCCCTTTCTTCACCAAAAATGTTAGGTTCTACTTCTACATCTAGCATCTATATATGATTGGATACAAATTCACAAATAGGCTGCAGAAGCAGTGATTGGTTTGGCCCACTATAGGCCCACATGGACATGCCTCTCCCTCTGTCCTCTCTTTCTGCCTACACTCAACCTCCTCTGCTCCTCTGTCATACAAAATGTAGATTTATAGTGTCATAGACAGGCAGAGCCATTCCATAAACACTTGTATTCAACTATTAAATACTGAAAGCCACTCAGCTTCAGTTCTTTCTAGCTATGCCAGTTTTTCCTTTTCTACAAACTGAGGCTGAGGCTGAAGCTGAGGCAAACGTGTAGGGTGTTGCCAACAACATTCTGCTCACCTACCCCCTCAGAAACTCTTTTCGTCTAATCACTGGGACTTGTCGGTCTCCCTCTCTCCGTCAAAGCTCTAAACTTTATATACCCAAAATTCTTTCATACATTTCTTTTCTTGTATCACGCATATACAGACTCTAATACAATATTGTGGGGTCCAAACCGCACCTCCATTATCGTCCACCTTGACAATGTGCTACTGTGTTTCAGCAACAAACCCCTCAACAACCACTTCTCTCTCATGAGCCTGGATTTTCCTAAGAATTAGTTTTTTTTGCACTGTGGGTTCAGTGAAATTGAGCTTATTAATGGCTGTCAAGGGTGCACCCATTTGGGGTTGTGCTAAAACCCCTTATTCTCATTTGGGTGTCTCAGATTTGGGCTCTACGCGTTCTGGGTTGGCTCTGAATTTGAGTTTTCGCAAATGGGAGTGTTGTTGTAGGGGTGTTGGTTTGGCTCACAGAGCTATCACTCCGGTTGAAGATGAGAAGCCAAACTTGCCTGGGGCCGAGTCTTCAGGGGCAATTGAACGGATTGAGGACAATGAGTCCAGGGGGTTTCACAAGGATTTGAACCTTCTTCCTAGTGAGTTTACTTAAAAACTCTTGATTTTTGTTTTCTTTTAATTTCTTTATGTGTTCATAGAATGGTATTTTGCAATCCAATCAGCCTATGTTGGGATTGAACAATAGAAATTTTGGTTGTTGAAGAACACAATTAGCATATGAGTAGTGGGTGGTCAATGTACAATAATTTAGAATGCTTTTGGTCCTTTTGGACATCTAAAAGCATTGTACTTTTCAGAACCAGAAATTTTTTTTCTAAAGGGATGGGAATATATGTAAGGGGTAACTTTCTTCATATGATGGCTATTGGTATTGGTGCATGCATCATGAAGAAGATTTTATTTGCGTTTTTAATGCTATAAATGACGACTGTCCAATTGGACTGCTTTGACGTGGACGCATTTAACTAATTATGAGTGAGCCCTTAGATTATGCTGGAATCAAATGAAACTAAGAACAAAATACATCAAAATTTATGATATGATAGGTGAGGTCGAGGAGAGTTTCCACTATCACAAGGTTAATAGAAAAATGTAACAATAAGTACCTTGCTCTTGAAAATAGGACTCTCAGATTTCTCTCAAAATTGTTGCTTTCTTGCATCTCATTGCTTGAATATGAATTAATTGCAGAACCATTGACAGCAACTGATCTTTCTTCTTCTCCTAGTGATGGTTCAAAAGTGAGAGTTGCTTATCAGGTAGATCTTCTTATTTTCTTTTTGGTTATACAGGCAAGTATTTTTATTAGTTGCATCCTTTTTGGTGTTCCCAGCTTTCTTTTTTGTTTTTACGTTAGTTTATTTGTTACAGGGGTTACCAGGGGCATATAGTGAGGCTGCTGCACTAAAAGCTTATCCGAAGTGTGAGACTGTCCCATGTGACCAGTTTGAAGCTGCATTCAAGGTTAGATAATCTTTTTCGCATTTCTCATTATTATTTTAATTATATTTACCTGATAGTGTACCGTGAGTGAGTTAATTTTTATTTAACAGGCAGTTGAACTGTGGTTAGTTGATAAAGCAGTTCTTCCCATTGAAAATTCTGTTGGTGGAAGCATCCACCGTAATTATGACTTACTTCTTCGCCATAGGCTGCACATAGTTGGAGAGGTACAATTGCAAGTGAACCATTGTCTCTTGGGATTGCCAGGTGTAAGAAAAGAGGAGCTAAAACGTGTTTTCAGCCATCCTCAGGTTGGTCTATCATTTCTTGTTTTTATTCCTTTATAATTGTATAAGAGGAAAGCTAATGAATATGTTGTTTGACCTGTCCAGTACATGTCCATTTGTAACAATAATGTTTGCTAGTTAGGTGATCTGGATCGCCTTGTAGCACAGACAAAAACAAAAATCTCTATATGGTAGCTAATGTTAGGGATAGAAAGTACAGCAAATATGTTAATGGTTTCCAGTAACCATTTCATGTTTTGTCAAAGAGTGAATGTGAGGTGACGGATGTGTGACATTTGGGTTGTCGTTTGTGCACCCGTTTCCAAAATGTTTAATATCTTTTGATATATGTATGTGTGACATTTGGAGTTGTCGTTTGTGCACCTGTCCCCAAAATGTTTAATATTTTTTGGTTTGTTCTTTTGTGGAGCTCTTCCGAGGTCGGTTTGTCTCATATTCTATCACCTCTGCTAGCAGTGCTACTGCACCACCACATGGTACTAACTACTAACTCATTCTAATTACTTGATTAGGTTTGAAACTTGTAAAATAAAGGTGGTCTTGGAAATTAACAAGGGGGTCTCAATGATCTAGCACTTATTAGCCATCTTCTATTTGGTTTTTCTGGTGTGGAAAATTTGGGTTGGTGCTAATTAGTTTAATACATGCATACATGCGTAGATATGTACAAACTAATCTTTGAAATGAAAGGCCTATTTCTTCAAAGTTTGTCCGGATGTTTTCGCTTGCAGGCTCTTGCTCAATGTGAGATGACACTAAGCAGTTTAGGTATCGTCAGAATCAATGCCGATGACACTGCTGGTGCTGCACAGGTTATCCATGCGCTTTTTCTGTATTCCTTCAAGTACCACTATGAAAAGCTTTGAGTCTGTGTATACTATGATTTATTAGGACATTTTGTACAGATGGTGGCCTCAACTGGCCTAAGAGATACTGGTGCTGTTGCAAGTGCTCGAGCTGCAGTAATCTATGGGCTTGACATTCTTGCAGATAAAATTCAAGTAAGACTGTCCTTTTAGATTTCTTTTATTTACTATAGGATCAAGTTGCCTTTTATGCTTGAATAATCAATTGGTGTTGACATGGTATACTTCTTAAAATGTTTGAGAATTCACCTTGTGCTTAAGAAACGCTAGATGTAATTTCATCATTGTGGTCAGCATGCCAGAAAGTTAGTTTAGTAGGGTGTCCATAAAGCAATTTCTTTCTTAGAATTATACTGAGTGCTACATGTCTAAACTGTTCTTGCTTTGAGCATTTACATTTAATTAGAACGTGTTAATTTCATGCTATTGGATATTTTGTAGCATTTTAAAACTTTTTTTATTTTTTATTTTTTTATACCTGTGTTCAACGCATGGATCATACATGAAATTTCATTTTCAATTAAGTAAGATGCTTGCTTTTGTGAATTACAAATTATGCAGCTTGATTTAGTTTACTCCTTCTTTGCACTGGCCAGGATGATGACGATAATATCACTCGCTTTCTAATACTTGCAAGAGAACCAATAATTCCAGGAACTGACAGACCATATAAGGTATAAAATTATTGTTTTTCTTTATATGTATCTATGTATTTTATTTTGTATTGAGTATGTATTTACATTTTCTCTTCCTAGACGAGCGTCGTTTTCACTCTTGAAGAAGGTCCTGGTGTACTATTCAAAGCCTTAGCAGTGTTTGCTCTTAGGGGCATTAACTTGACAAAGGTAACCCCAGATAATATAATTTTGTTTCCCTATCTCACCACCATATCATTAGCTTTGACAACTGTGTTCTTCTTTTGGAGCAATTTCAGATAGAGAGTCGCCCACAGAAACAACGTCCACTAAGGGTTGTCGATGATTCTAATGAAGGGAGTGCCAAGTGAGTGGTATACTCTTTGGCATTGGATAAATAAGCCGTGTGGTATATATATATACATATTCATAATGGATGCAGTGTGATATGTTTATATCAAATAGTATTTATGGAAAATCCACCCAAAAAACTAAACCGACAACTTGATAGAATCTTAACATCATTTATATGTATATTTTTCAACATAAAATAAGATTAAAGTCAAAGAAATGAACTGTAATCAAGTATTTGTACAAGTATCCAGTAAAACTACTTCCATGTAATGTCAGAGAGCCTCAGGTTAGGAGTCATGAGGTGGTTCTAAGATTTGGGTATGGTAAACGTGCCAAAATTTCCATCCCTGTGGAATTGATTGATTTTTTTTGGCAGGTATTTCGACTACCTCTTTTACATTGATTTTGAAGCTTCTATGGCAGAGCCCCGTGCTCAATATGCTTTGGGACATCTGCAGGTTAGTCTGGCGGTATAATAAATTTAGACAAAATGGGATCGTGTTCTTTGTTCGCTTGGCTTCTGAAGACTTATATTGAACCCAGTTTCTGTACTAGAGGTTTTACTTTTACCACATGATGACAGACACACTGTGATGCTAGAGATTACAATCTCTGCCTCTTAAACCTCCCCTGCCCCTTACCCCTAAGAAAAAAAACAAAGGTGATATAAAGACTTGTTACTTCCCTATTGCAGGAATTTGCAAGATTTCTTCGTGTCCTCGGTAGCTATCCAATGGACGCAATTCCATAGAAGGTAGAAGCTTTCTTGGGCTCAGTTTCGTGTTTATTTTAGATTGTAACGTTGTATATATCTGACATTATTGTGGGAGGGGAGCTGAAGCCGGAAAAGAATAACCTTTGGCTCGGTGAGGAGCTTTCAATGAGGAGAAAAATCCTTTAAAAGCTTCATTTTTTTCTCTGTTAAAATCTCCATCATTCTTTCTATCCTCCGAATGGGGGTGTTTACTGTTTCCTGTTTCCGGAATGTCATGATACTATAACAGAGGGGAGGCATAAGCTTAACTTTGAGTCTTTGATGGATGTGTGTGTAGCCATGCACAAAACTCTGCATTGTTAGGTTCCCTTCCCAACCTACCCTTGTTGTGTGTAAGACAGTTTTCCATGTTTTGTAACTTTCAAGTAAACAAGTTCTACCCATTGGTTATCCTCCTATTTATTTTATTGTTTTTCCTTTTCTGTTATCTTCCTTTTTCTTTATTTTCTTATCACTTACTTATTCGGCAAGGATGCCTGCCAAAAAGGTAGAGAATTGCTGTCAAATGATCTCTGGGCTAGAAGAAAAAGGAAAAAGAAACAAGATTTGGGCCAAGAAAAGAGCAATCATAAAGTTCGCAGAACGATATCATCCTCAGTATATGCTTAAAACAGACGAATAGAGTAAAATATACAATCGTCGGTCCTATTAAAACAAAGCATAGACAACCATATTAAAACAGCCGATGCTGCTTGCTGATATAGAAACTGGGTTATCTTATTTTTATGAGAAAATCCACTTCATGCAATTATTCTTCCCTACTTCAGTTCCTTGAGAAAATCCTCATTGTCAACCAGGACCTACAAGTACAAACGGAAATAACCATAACATGAGTTCCACAAATACAAAAGTATAACCATGAACATGTTATTTATGTTAGATACAGGGTAAAGTATACGCGCACACACAGGCTTACACCATGCCGGCATATATTTTGAGCTGAGACCCTCCAAAGCGTTAGATTGATATTGATCTATTTTATTTAAAAAAGGCGACAAACAGATGCCCAAAAAAACTCCAAAGCAACAGGGGTTTATTATGTATCATATTTGCACTTCAAGGTTCTATGTGATAAGAGAGAACGAATAAGAAAATTATGCATACACTTTAGCCATCATTTCTTACAAAATTTAACGACTAAATAGAAAGTTAAGCACCAAGTGCACAAGTAAAGACTTACAGTTTTCCAGCCATCTGGGTCCAAAAAAGCAGTAATCTTGGTGTTGATTCCTGGAAGTGGTCCTGGTTGTCTAACTACTTTTCCTCCAAGCTCTTGAGTAATCAAGTTAACAGCCTCGGCACTTTGGTAGACATCATCGGTACTAATTGCAATCTGGTACCAGAACAAATGTGTCAGCAAGGTTAAATTTTTTCTGAATTGAAACCTTTTCAAAGTAAAAAATTGGAAGAAGTTGCAAAAGCAATATTAAATAACCTGTGCATATGCATTTCCCTTGGTATATTCGGTCACACCATAATTATAAGTCAACTCCAAAACAGTTGGACGCTCTTCTTCTGCATATCCCAGAACGGCTACTGTGTACTGCAAAAGCAGGCAACAAGGAAAATGAGAAGATTCTATAAGCCTTTAGATAGGTAGATGATGGGTCAGATGACTCTTATACATCCTGCTAACATAATAGCTTAGTGGAAAGAGTATTCACCTTGAATTGAGGCTTGTCAACCTTCCTTAATAGCCTCAACCCTAAGGCCTGCACAAAAGGAAAACCAAGTAGTGAGACGATTAACATTAAGAGACAGATCACGGTAATAACTCTACCAAGGTGAAGCTTTTGCCTACTTATATATCAATGGCATTCTGGTCTCAAACTCTCTATATAATGATCAAATGCACTGAAACTGCATTCAAAGTTTGAGACTGGTTCTTTCCTGACACTGAGGTTATATGATCATATTACCTTTTCATAGAAATTGATTGAGCGTTCGAGGTCACTAACACGGAGCATTACTTGACAGAGTGACAGAGGAGTGGAAGGTCGTTGAATAAGCTCGAATGGGTAACCATCAAGGTCCTTGGCTGTTCTACCTTGAACAAGACCAGGCTCCCTACTGATATTACCGCCCCTGGCACGAATGTCTTCAACCATTTTGTGAATCTATAACAACTCTATCTATCAACTCTATCTATCATGCATTTAAAAAAAATCTCAATTCTCAGTTCCCATTGAGACTTGAGAGACTTACATTGGGAGTAGCAATCGCCCAATGTCCAAAACCAGTGCCAATATCATAGGAAGAGACCCCATAGTTGTAAGTCAATTCGATAGCAAAGTGAGACTCTTCGGGGCCAAAACCCAGAAATGCATTCGAAAATTTCTCTTCTGGGATGTCTCTTTTCCTCAACAACTTCATCCCAAGAGCCTCCTTATAAAACCTGAAATCAAAAAACGCAAAATTGAAACCATGGAAATGGAAAAACAAATTACCAATTACAATTAGCACTGTGGGTCGATGACAACGTACTTGATGGTGCGATCGAGATCGCCAACTGCGTACACGGCGTGAAGGAAACGGCGGTTGTCTTTCTTGGGCCATTCCAACAAATCAGCGTTTGGAGCAACTGTTGCAGCCTCAACACCTCAGCCATATTCAAATATGTAGTAACTCGTGTGTGCTTTCAGTCAAAAATGGTGTAACCCATTCAGCTAAGAAAAATGTAAAATCAAAACTTTTAAGAGAGGGAGAGAGAAGAAAGAGAGAGTTGGGGNGGGGGGGGGGGGGGGGGATTTAGTTCATACTGTAAGTGTTTGCTGAATATGTTGGATTGAGAAAGCTGGAGGTTGATGATGAGATGCTGATATGGAATGCAATGAAAAATAAGCAGAAAGCCACACCCACCACCAGCGCTGCCCTTGAAACCCTCTGAGTCTTCTTCATCCTTTGGCCTGGCTACCTCCCAAGTCCCATGTACACACTTTTCTGGTACTATTTGTTGAGAGATATAAGATGTGAAAGGCTTTGTTAGTAGTTTATAAAAGTTTGGGCTACTATTTCTATTGTTAATTGGTTTTGAAATGGATACCTAAATTTCTTCATGGTATCAGAGCAGGTTATACATGTGATGTGCCTAAACGGCCACACATGCTCGCACATCATCTAATATAAATTGTCCACGTGTTAGGCTTGAAATGATGCCATACGTGTGGGGGCGTGTTGAGAGATATCCTATATTGAAGATGTGAGGACCTTTTTAGTAATTTATAAAAATTTGGGCTACTTCTTTCGTTGTCAATTGATTTTGAGATGGAAACCTAAATTCCTTCCCTATTCACATCACACAATTATTTTATTTTATTTTTTATTTTATCCATTTCAGTAATTTTGGGAAGAACAGAAGAAGTGACATTATTATAAATAAAAAACAAAACAAAACTGTTAAAACTTAAATGGACGGGTCATGGATGGCCATCCATGGCTTATATGTTTCTATAAATAAATTTCTATCATAAAAGCCAGCAATCGGCTTTCGTTCTAGCCTTGTGGCTAAGTCAAGTGCTTGCATTGACCCGCAAACTTAAAGGTTCAAAAGCTAATTGTGGTAGTGTTAGTCTAGTGGTAAAGATTTTTCAGTGTATTCGATATATTATTATGTGGTATAATTAATATACGAGCAAGTGGTGTAATCAATATATATTTCATATATTAAATTGTTTACAATATGTAACGGTCTATCAGTTATACATAATAAATTTTTGTTTATGTGATTATATACAATAACTTTAATTTATTTATGAGGTACTTTAAAACACCTTTTTTTTCTAACTCGATTTACTTTTGGATGTTCGAATTCATAGTTTGGCCCTTGTTTCAATTTTTTCAATCAAATTTTCATAGTTTTAAATTTTGTTACAAGCAAGTCTAAAATAAAAATTTCATCTAGATGTTAATATTCATGGAAAAACCACGTACAATGTTAGCATTTGTTAGCTTAGGCAGTAGTGAGTGAATCGGTTTCTTAAGTAAGGTTTCGTTTCTTTATTACGACCTCATGCAAAGTTCACAGTTTCAAAAATCAAAATTTGTTTAATCAATCTACTATCATCAATATTATTTGTACAATTTAGATGTCCAAACAATTATTAATTTGACTGATGGGAGATAGCAATAGAAAATGTTCTTAATTTTTCGAATTATAGACTTCCTTACCTGAACCTCCCGATGGTTACCTGCACGTTTTAGTTTCTGCCTTGCTCTTATGTCATAACAGCCATGGTTCATATGGCCCAGAGAATTATTAATACCAAAATGTGTATACATTATTCAACCAACGTCTTTCATTTGTTTGTACAGGAGTGATGAATTTATTTTATTTTTGTTTTTTTTCCCGGTATGGAGAAAGCTAATGGATATGTAAATGTTTTGAGCTGATGATATTTGTTGTTTGAGCTTTACATTAACATTTTTAATTTTGAACAAGGTAAGAGTTAGTCGCTGTGATGATCAAAATATCACTTGGGTTTTGATACTCGCAAAATCAAAAAATTTCCACAATGATCTCAGCCGGTACGGACAACCATGTTAAAAACCAAATAGAGTAACATCGACATCCATAATAAAACATACAAAGTAACATACAGTCCTACTAAAACAAACTAACTAACAGAGTAACATAGACAACCATATTGGAAGAGCCAATGCGGAGTTGCTATTAGAGAAACTGGTTGATCTTATTTATACGAGACAGGACTGACTCTATCCAGATACTTTCACTTTATGCAATAACTCTTGCTTACTGGTGCAGTTCCTTAAGGAAATCCTCATTGTCAACCAGGACCTACAAGTTCAAAGTGAAAGAACCAAAACATGAGCTCATTGAATACAGAAGCAGACATTAGTTCATGCTAAACAGGGGATGAAGCATGTTAATCCTGTTTCTATGAATCATCTTTGCACTTAATGTTCCTATGTCATATGAGATGGAATGAATAAAACAATTATGCACACAATTTAGACAGCAGTAGCACTAACTAAATAGAAAGTTAAGCACCAAGTGCACAAGTGAAGGCTTACAGTTTTCCAGCCATCTGGATCCAGAAAAGAGGTGATCTTGGTGTTGAGTCCAGGAATTGGTCCTGGTTGCCTGGTTATCTTTCCACCAAGCTCTTGTGTAACCAAGTTGACGACCTCAGCACTTTTGTACACATCATCAGTACTAATAGCAATCTGGAAATCATACAAAAGTATCAGGAAGGCAGAAATTGTTTCTGAATAAACAAAAAAAACAAAAAACAAAAATGGAAAAGGTTGCAAAAGCTTCCATAAGGAGAGGACCAAGAAACATATCAAATTAACCTGTGCATATGCATTTCCCTTGGTATATTCGGTCACACCATAGTTATAAGTCAACTCCAAAATAGTTGTCTGGTCCTCTGCTGCATATCCCAGGATGGCAATTGTGTACTGTAAAATGAAAACAAGAAAAAAAAAGGTAAAGACTCAACAAGCCTTTATATAGATAGATGATGGGTCAGACGAATAATATACACCCTGCTAGCATAATGCTAAGTGAAGAGAGAACCAACCTTGTATTCAGGCCTGTCAGTGGTCCTTAATAGCTTCAACCCCAATGCCTGCATAACAGGAAATCCAAGAAGTGGGACAAGATCAAGAAACAGATCATGATAATGGAATTGATGAATAGTTGAATACCATTACGTGGATCCAAACCACTACCAAGGTGAAGCTTGTTGCATACTTATATAAGTTCAAAATTCAACGGCATCCTAGTCTATCAAATGTACTGAAACTACAAAGTGGGTAGTGGCAAAATTCAATGTTAAATACTTCAAACCATTTAAAGTCTAATTCTAATTGAGCAGCAACGCAACCCAGATCACCTAGAACTTGATTGATAGTGGGGTTATATGCATAATATCATTACCTTTTCATAGAACTTGATTGAGCGTTCGAGGTCACCAACACGGA
Organism: Purshia tridentata; assembly: GCA_003254885.1. Classification (NCBI taxonomy): domain Eukaryota; kingdom Viridiplantae; phylum Streptophyta; class Magnoliopsida; order Rosales; family Rosaceae; genus Purshia; species Purshia tridentata. Next base: position 40,516 of record QANT01005902.1, on the reverse strand, counting down.
GCATCACTTGACAAAGTGGCTCAGAAGTGGAAGCTCGCTGAATGAGCTCAAATGTGTAACCATCAGGGTCTTTGATAAAGGCAATGACGCTGTTCCCACCTTTAACAGGACCAGGCTCCCTAGTCACATTGCCTCCCTTGGAACGAATATCTTCAACCAATTTGTAAACCTACAACAACAACAACAACTCCATAATCAGAAATTCAGAATCAAATTTAAAAGCATAAGCAAAAACAAGAACAAAGACCCAATTCCCCTTGAAACTTGAGACTTACATCAGGGGTAGCAATCGCGAAATGCCCAAAACCAGTCCCAATATCATACGAAGAAACTCCATAATTGTAAGTCAATTCGACTACGAAATGAGTCTCTTCGGATCCAAATCCCAGAAACGCATTCGAGTACTTCTCCTCCGGAATATCTCTCTTCCTCAACAGCTTCATCCCCAGAGCCTCCGTGTAAAACCTAAGACAAAAACAAACAAAAAACACAAATTTTCAAATTTGAAACATTGGAAATGGAATTGATGATCGATTACTATAACCAGTGACGCGAAAGAAACGTACTTGATGGTGCGATCGAGATCGCCGACGCGGTACACAGCGTGAAGAAATCGGCGCTTGTCCTTCTTCGGCCATTCCAAGAGCTCAGCGCTTGGACTAGCAACTGGTTTTGCCTCAGCAGCCATTTTCAAGTGATCGAGTTGGTGTGAGCTTGAGCTTGTGATTTCGCCCTAGAAGACTAGAAGGTTCGTGCTTAATTATACTACTTTAATACAGCTTCGCTAATCAGAGATGCCCGTTACTTATGAAATCGATTCACGCTGTTACGGAGAATGGAGTTACGGCCAGTTTTACGAAGATTTTGACCTTCGGCTGTCCCTGTATTTATCTTCAACTGACATTCAGATGCTACGTGGCAACAGCAAAGCCCATCCTCGTCATGTGGATTAGAGTAAATATTTTATTAATTTTTATTAATTAGCTGCACGTTTTGTTCTGTTCCAGTGTTCCTGTCCTCCTTTACGGCACAATACATTACTCACAGGCATAATCAACTAAGGTAGCTTCCTGATTAATTTCTTATTACAAGATATTCAATCACAACCGTCGAATGTGTTGGCTAGATCAAGAACAATGGACGGTGATTGATAGAAGGCCGGTGATGTCCTAATGTCAAATTGACAATTATTAAAGGACCACATGCGCATTGCGTAAAGCTTTAAGATGAAGCCACGAAGGGTCTGTTGTCGCAGGTAAAGTTGTGGTTACAATGAGCCACCTTTGGAATCTTTCGAGACATATTTATGTGCACGTGGTATCTCAGCTTTGGCTATATTGAATAGAATAATGCTGGGAATTCGGTAATATTTATTCATTATTTAAATGGTCCATCAAGCTAAACGATGGTCTTTGTCCTCTTGACCTTTTAGGACTTTAGTATTATACCAACCCAATGGAGCATGGGGTTTCAAACTTCAAGCCCAATTATGGCGTCTGACCCAGATCAAATTAGACCATCAGAGACTCACTCAGTCACGCTTTATTAGTATCTTTGTCAAAATGAAAAGAGAAAAAGAAAAAAGTGAGAACATTTTTATATCATGGCGTAAGTCATAAGGGTGAGGGTCATCATTCCAACATAATGGTAGAAGAAAGCAAACAAATTGAATAAATTATGGCATTGGCAACCATATTGAAGGTGGAATGGTGCTATCAAGAAAGCAAGTGTAGCAAACAGACTATTGACAATGCCCAATTCAAATTTGGCATATGCAAAAATTAATGAATTCATACACACCATAAACTAAAGGCAAGCAAGTAGCTACTAAATTCACAACAACCATAAATCATAGCTCAAAGGGATGAAGTTTTAGACAGCAATGTTTTACATCACTTCAGTTTCAAAAAATATATATATAAATCTAAAACTACACCATGGAACTACAGAGTAAAAGCATAATGACATATCTAACTATATAAGAGTTCTAACAGAAGAGTAAAGGCCTTGATACATGCATACCACCAAATGAAAATCTCTTCTTACTTTCTTAGTCAAAGAGACTGAAACACATATCCTGCATCAAGATAATATCAGAAGTTAAGAAATACAAACACTCAAAAAAACTATAATGTAAACTGGAAAAAACGTAAACTTACATAAAGAATCAATATGTGAACAAACTTATGGCTGAGTTTATAGAAAAACAAAAGAAAAAACTTACATCATCAGACTCTTCCTTCTCCTCAACTTTCTCCTCCTTCTTCTGCTCAGCAGCAGCTGGAGCTGCAGCGGCACCACCAGCACCAGCTGCAGATGCAGCGACAGCAACTGCCGCACCACCACAAAGGCACAGATGCTAACTTATCCCGTCCGGTTGCAATTATCTCCGTGATATCTTTTCCCTTCACTTCAGACAATAGCAACTCAATTCTATCGCCATCAGCCTCAGCTCCAACTGTAAACAAAACGACAATTCATTTACCATATGCAAGTGCAAAAGATGTTGGTGCTTCAAGTAATTATAAACCACTTTTGGTCTTCAAATATTCAATCCCCAATGTCTGATACAATGTTAAGGAAAAGGGTGTTTTTTGTGTAACCCATTTTGCAGAGTATTCCCAAATAATGCATGAGAAAATGCAAACAAACCATCACCAGATGATACAGTAATTTAACATGATCAAGCAAATTTGGCAGAACAACTAAATAGAAGCCCAAGACAAAACTTATACCTGATCCGAGAATGTGATTCATATCACTGGCTGAGGGGCTGGCGTTTCCTCCCAAAACAGCCATCAAATAGGCAACGAGCACCTTCATCTCTGTCCAAGACCCCAGACAAATGCAATCACAATCAATAGGTTGGATTTGAGGCTGATAGAGCTTCCTAGGGTTTTCGGCTCTGTGCTATGATATAGCTAGGGTTTATGGTTTTTCGCCTGATCGGAGAATGAGAGATCAGTTATATATTACCGCGGTTTGCGGTTAAAATTATAATTTGTAGATGTAAAAAAATAATTAAAAAATTAAAAAGAGACTATAAAAGCAAGGGAAATTTGTTTGCGGACCTTGCGGCTCACGCAAAATTTATTCAGTTGGAAATTTTTTATATACGGTGCCCGTTTCACTCTTCCCTCAATAAAAACCCAAAATAGTTTAACAAATTAACTTTTCGTATATATTAAATTAAGACAAAAAAATAAATTACTTCAATCGTCAAACTACAATACGAAAACCAGACCTTATTACGATTAAAATGAGATAATAAGAAACTCTTCATGTCCAAGTATATGATTTAGTTACACATTTAAATAATTAGCATTTCGATGTATATGTTGTTAAAAAGTCAGTTAACCAATTTTTATGCGTCTAAAATCTAGTAGCCAAATCCAATTTCAAAACCAAAATATCATTAGCTAAACAATCAGTAAGTGATTCTTCTCTATAAACATGATTCAAACAGCTTCAAGCTTTGATATGAATTTGTGGTAGTGTATACAAAAGTTCAACACTGCCTTCCATTTGATGCTGCACAGGGGTAACGGCAATATCTCAGCACTGCATATCCAGGTTCGAGTTTAATCCACGCAGCATATGCAGCCTTCAACAGTTTTCAAAGGCATGCACAGCATATGGGAAGCAAAGAGGACTCCATAAATACAAGATGTATTTGCAAAACTTAAATGAACTTGTCCACAAAATAAACCAAAGGCAAGCAACTAGCCACTAAATCCATGGCAATAACAAGTCAGAACTCAAATAGATAGAATCAAAAGTCTTCTCAGCAAATGTTTTACATCACTTCCGTATCTAAACAAACAAATTATGGAATCAAAACCACATCAAACTACAGGCTTAAAACTTGATGACATATCAACCATCTAAAAGTTCTAACTGAAGATAGAAGACTTGATACATGCAAAATCACCATGTCAATATCTCTCTAGTCGAAGAGGCTGAATCCCATATCCTGCAACAAGTTCATTTAAGAAGTTAAGAAGGATAAACAATTAAGCAACAAATGTAAGTAGAGAAACATGTAAACCTAGCAATACAGAAGCAATCTAGGTACAAACTGAAACTTACATCATCAGACTCTTCCTTCTCTTCCACCTTTTCTTCTTTCTTTTGTTCAGCAGCAGCAGCAGGAGCTGCACCACCACCACCAGCTGCAGGTGCGGCAACAGCCACTCCGCCACCACCAGAAGGCACAGATGCTACCTTCTCCCTTCCAGATGCAATTAGCTCTGTGATATCTTTTCCCTTGACCTCAGACAATAGCAACTCAATCCTATCGGCATCAGCCTCAGCTCCCACTGTAAACAAACAACTTTTCATTTACCATATGCAAGTGCAGAAGAAGTCTTTCCTACAAATAATCATAAACCACTCTCGGTTTTCAAATATTTAACCCCATGGTTGATCCAAAATGCGAAATGTATCACATCTCGCCTCTGTTTCTTAGGAAATATGTCCTAAAACATGCATGGAAGCGTAATGCATAGCAAAATACCAATCATCCATCTCAATCTGGATTACTACCATGAACGAGCATATATAGTAAGACTAATTGCCAAAATGCAAGCTACAAGATATAATTACTACATATGATCATAATTGAATGCATCCAAAGTAGTTTTAACATTTTCTATGTCAAGTAATTAAACGATTCAAGCCAGCAGAACTGAAAATACGGTACTTAACATCACCAGACGCTATCAACAAAATTAAAAATCCATCACAAAGCCACCAAAAAATCAAAACCAGGCCAAACCCACAAATGGGAAACTAAATTTAAACACATTGTTCAAACAAAAGTACCTGATCCGAGAATTTTCTTCAAATCATCAGCAGAGGGGGTGGTGTTGCCTCCCAAAACAGCCAGCAAGTATGCAGCAACTAGCTTCATCTCTGCCCAAAACAAAAGCAATGGGATTACAGATTAGACTGGCTTCAAATGTCTTGCAGACCAAGGTTCAAAAGAATGCAGATTCAGTTCACTATATCTATATGTTTCGCTAAAACAGAGACCAAACTAAGTCAAATGCACTGAAAGAAAGAGACAGAGAGAGTGTGTGTGTGTTTGAAGAGGACTTACCGTTTTACGGGGGAAGAGAGCTTTGGATGCAGAGCTTCAACTGCGGATGAGAGGAAGGGTGAGACTGATGAGAGAAGATATAAGTGGGGTTGGCGGCTGAACGAGAGAGTTGGAAGAAAGCAACGACATTTAGGTTACGGCAGTTCGCCCGCAAATTTCTTGGGCCTGTATGCTGTCTTTGGTCTTGAGCCCAAAATGGTCACAACAACCCACCATGAGGTCCATGACAACAACAACCAAAAAAAAAACCATTGATGCTAGCCTTAGACTCCATTTGGTTTCACTGTGTGGAGTTCTTGGAAAATCAATTGCTGTAAATTTTTTTATGGGATTAGAATGTAAGATTTTCTCATTCTATCTTATGTAATGTTGGGAGAAAACTAAGAAATATTTATTTAATTTTCATCCTCATATTTGGTTTGTGCTGCAATAAGACACAAAAATTGTTAGATATTTCACTTATACCTTTATCTTTATATATCTATGAAAAAATGCAAGCAACTTTTTTGAACATAATTAGTATTTTCAATTTTTAATATAGGCAATTTATTCTTCAAAATTTGTAATTAATATTTTTGCATGGGAAATGAATGCAAACGCAAGCTAATTGGAGGGTTTCATTTTCGCCATTTTGGGGCATCACTTTTCCCAAACTAGCAGGAATGTTTTATTTCCCCCATTGACCTTTTATGTGTGTGTGGTAGAATTAGCAATCTATTGGTTTTAAAAAAAAAAAATTGAAAAGAAATTTCGTCCCAATTTCCCAAATGATGTGGGAGCAAATGACACGTAATTTTTTAAATTTAATAAAGTTTACCTACATGTGGTGAAAAGTGAAATGTAGAATTAGCAATCTATTGGTTTTAAAAAAAAAATTCAAAGGAAATTTCGTCCCAATTTCCCAAATGATGTGGGAGCAAATGACACATAATTTTTTAAATTTAATAAAGTTTACCTACATGTGGTGAAAAGTGAAAAGAAATTAACATTTTCTAAAGACATAAAAAAATAAAAGACTGAGCCCCATGAGTACATATGACACAACCACACCAAAAGAATGAAATGAAACTTCTTGATAATCAGAGAATCAACGAGTACGGCCACTTCATAGAGGATTTCCCCCTTCACTAATGACTGATGATAATCCCTATATAAAGGTTTGTTCTTCTAATATATATAATATAATCATGTTTGTTATTGACGATATTAATTTCTTTATGTTTATTTTTGTTTTTCTATTCAAGTTCATAGTGATTTTGAGAAGTGCAAGGCAAAATATGATGGTTTTGATAAATCAAACTAGCTATCGAAGATGTTAACTAAGTATTAGTTACCAACTAGTTATTGACTTAGTGATATTTCTCTTTATAAATCAATTAAACTAGTTTGTCTTGTGTTTAATTGACTTACTGAATAGTGAAAAACTCAAGCAATCTGCATTTGATTATTGCTAGGTAACTTGGTTGTGTATGTTGTTATCCTACATTAATTGTTGTATTATTGTATGTTTATTAAACAAGGTAGAGAGACATACGATGGTGTTGGTGGGTGGGTAAAACTTAAAATACATGAAAATAAACAAAGATGAATTAAAGGTGGGTAGGTGGGAAAATAAATAAGGCAAATCATTTTCAAACTCATGTACAGATATACTTGTTTGCTTATGCAAATTTAAAACTTGGGATTGGAATGGTAACATTAATTAGTTGCATAAAATTAGTGTATTAAAAATGGAGAGCAGCATCTTTTTGGGACACCAGGCGTCAGATTCTTGGCTGTGGGTGGCGGCTGGATCTTATGATATTGCATTTCAAACACTCATTAGAGCCTACAAAATAGTTTGGTATTTTTTTTTTTTTATGATATTGCATTTCCATGTGGAGATAAATCAAAAATCAATAATGCGATTATTCGTATTTATTATTGATGAGATTCATAATATTTTTATGAGGTGGGTCTTATCTTATATAAGTTTTTATTCTTAAATACTTATTATTTTATTAGTGGTTTGAACTTTTTTATATCATTTAAGCGTGATTTGCAAAAGTTTTTCTCATAAAAAATTTTACACCAATTAAATTAAATATTTATGTATGTACGTGGTATAAGCACGCCTCACTACCAAAATCAATGATCTTCCACTTACTTGGTATATTCTTCTTCCCACTTGCTATATCTTTTTTTGGCTTTGTCTCTTCTTCCCACTTGATATTTGGCCCTCATTTTTTGTTCTATTATGTCTTATTGTGCTCTTCACGCTCTTTTCATTTGCTTTACACCAAATAATTGTTCCAACTTTACATTTAATGTAAATTAAGCAAATGGATTGTATGCCAAGTAATAATAAGTGGTGCTCGAATTTAAAGAATATGCGTACAAGTCATGAATCTCTTCCAAAAATAAAAGTCAAATCTTTTTAATGATTATGACTTCTATGATGTCTTTTTTTTTCTCCAAGTAATTACTAGGATTATATTCATTTTATAGAGGATTGATTCTTTTGTTTTTTAGAGAACATTCAAAGTGTCCAAAAAATAGAATAGGTCGGCCTTTAAAAAAAAAAAAGATTCTTGAAAGTGAAATTGAATACAACTTTAGGGGATATCAATTACAATTACCTTCGTTTTGTCAACTTATGATTTGATTTAAAATTGTTGCAATGAAATATTTTTATAAAAGGGACTACGAATTAAGTACCAACCAATGTTTCATGGCATTTTTATTTTTTATTTTAACAGTTGTTTGTCTTATTTAATGTCGATCGATGCCATAGTACTATCCCATATTTTTGTTTAATGGCTAGTATGGTGATGCATGATCTTACATATGCACACAAAGTGATTTTGACCTTTAGTGCCTCACTTCCTCGAACTCCAAATATAGGTTTGGTCAAATCATATTGTGTACGAATCAGCATTATAAAAATAAAAAGGTGATGTGTAGTTGGAATATGTTCATATTTGATTCATTGTTTAGGCCAAAATTTAAAATAATCTTGATGGGATCAATAATCATATGGTGTAGATTAATGGCGTGTAGTGTTACAGTTGCATTAACATATATTTTATTGAAGTCGGCTATATATTTAAATTTGATGGACGATATAATTTATGTAACATTCACAATTAAGATAGAAAAAGAAAAGTCATTTACAAAAACTTTTAATAAAACTTTTTAAAATTGTAAGTTTCTTAATTCAGTGGTGGGCATCGCATTCTTATTTGAATATATTTTCATATAAATATGATCACAACATCACATCACGCACCTCCCCTTCCTCTCCTCCTCCTATTTCTTTCTTCTTTCTTGATCTCTTCTTCCCTCCATTATGATGGTCCACCAAGAATTATGAGAAAATTGACTGACGGTGCTTTTATTTTTTGCAAGTTTAGAACCTGGATTTCTAACAATACAATGGCTCTCTAGGATTGGAGAAACAAATCAATTTTGTGGAGAGACTTGGATATGCAGATAAGAGAGGGATAGAAGGAAAGAGAGAGAAAAAAAGGGCTAGTAGGTTGGGGAGGGTGGGTTGGGCTTATGGTTTTCTTGTTTTTTGTTTACGTTTATATGGTAGGATTACACGCATTTTTATTTTTAATTATTTTGATTTAGTAATTATAACTCTAATAAATGTAAATTATACGATATTATACAATACATGTAATACGTGACACTATATAATTAAAAAGTTAATAATATTAGAAGATTAGAATACTTAAAAAAACATCAAAATTCATATTTGAACTATAAAAAATTATCTCTACTCCAACACAACCTTTATTCGATGTTTGACATATTTAGAACTTCATGCCACTTTATAAAAGTCAAATAATAAATTTTGATTTGTTTTTTAATTCCGGTGGCAAGTGCCAATTCAAACACACAATGGTATTGGAGGGAGTTTGGCATATTGAAAAGAGCACGAAACCTTATACTATTAGGCCTTTGAATATAATAAACCAATACCATTACGGCATTACCATACGAATTGGGGACCAATTAATAAAAAAACAGCACATGAATACGTATGGAGTGATTAGAATATGCTATCACCTTACATGTTACTATTATTATTATTTTTTAAGAAAATAAAATCAACCACATTATTTAAAGAAATAAACACTAAACAAATATTTACTTAGTCATCACTCTAAATCTTATGAGTTTTTTTTTTGGCCAAATAAATCTTATGAGTTAATTAATTAGCTAATGACAAAATATTTAATAAATTGGAGAGGGTTACCCAATTACATAAATGTATTCCAAATTTCCAACAAAATGACAAACCTCATGACTTTAGACTATCTATTATTATTTTCATTTTTATTTTTATATTACATCAGATAATACAAAATATTAACTACCTCTACGATGGTATTAATTTTTTTAATTTAATAAAACTTAATATTACGTGATCAACCTGGCATGTTCGTATAAAGAAATTTATTGTACAAATATGAGCCATAATTTTTTCTTATAATCTTAACCACAAGAGTTCTATGGAAAATTGATAGGAAGGCCAAGATCAACCAAGCATTAAGTCCATTACCAATAAATTTTTTTATTTTTGGTAAAATGAAGGATATTGAACAACAAAAATGATTGATCAAGAAATTAACAATTTTTTGCTTTAAAAAGAAAAAAAAGACCAGACGAATCTAAGAAAATTGACCACGAGGGAGAAGGAGACTCTCTCTCTCTCTCTCTCTCCTCTCGTCAGTCCNCTCTCTCTCTGTCTCTCTCCTCTCGTCAGTCCTCACGAACGTCTCACCGGGGGCTTCTCTTGGGATGGGTCCCACACACGTGACGAAAGCGATGACTACTTGCATTCAAGCCTCCAATAACATGCCACCACGTAACCACTACACCATGCCGAGGTCTGTACGGAATAACGTCCAGGTTCAATGAACCTAAAAGGCCGCCCCTTTGATCGCTCTTTATATAAACACCCTACGCAGCCTCGCTAATCCTAAATTCCAAACGCAAAAACACGCACAAACAAATTGAGATTTTGAAATCAGCACAAAACAGAGAAGAAGAGAATTCAATTCAATTCATTCATTCATTCATTCATTCATTCAATGGCTCTCGCTGTTACTTCTTCGTCTACTGCAATGTCCGGCCGTACCTTCTCTCTATCTACTCCTTCATCGGAGCTCAAAGGTACCCCCTTTATTTTCATTCTCTGTTAATGGGACTCTGAATTGTGAAATTGGCGACTTAGTTTGTTTTCATTTTGGGATTGTTATTAACGAGTATAGGGTTCCGATTTTTTAATTTGCAGCTCCGCAAGTTGGTTCGTTTCGGGTGTTTGGTCGATCCCACGGTCAAATTCAAAGCCAAGCCGTAACCTTTTCTCAAAGACGGAGCTCGTCGGCGAAGCCCGTAAATGCGCAGCCCAAGCGTAGTGAATCAATTGTGCCTCTTGCGGCAACCATCGTTGCGCCTGGTAAGGATTGGATATCTTTTTTTCAATTTAATGGAGAATTTTTAGGTGATTAATCGTGGGTTTGACTGAAAATGGTTGATTTTTGCAGAGGAGGTGGTCGAGAAAGTTGAGGTAGAGGACTATGCAAAATTGGCTAAAGAGCTTGAGAATGCTTCCCCTCTTGAAATTATGGATAAGGCCCTTGAGAAATTCGGCAACGATATTGCCATTGCTTTCAGGTAGTCCTCTCTTTTCTTTTTCTTTGTTTCCCTCTAATTTTGATGAGTATTAGTAAAATTGTTAGTTAATGTGCAAAGTTATATTGGGATAATTGTTATTTTTAAAATCTAGGATTTAATTTGAAGAATGTATCATATTTGTTATTTTCTCAGTTAGTAGCTGTAGTAGAGTGTGGCAATAACATGAAGTTCCCATTATTTTAACAACCATGACTTATGTTAAACTGATATAATATTTAAAACTTCATGTGGTCGATAAATTAAACCTTTGCCTAAGAATTATTTTTGTGTGTTTTAAATTTACATTAATACTTGTGGAATATGGTAATTGTGTAGTTGGTCTCGCGATCTATAATGAGCTTGGATTGCTGATAAAAGCTGGAACTTTAACTGATAGCAACGAACGCTTGACAATTTAAACTAAGCCGCCTACATTCTAGTATTCGTTTTGTTGAAAGTGCTTGTCCTTTCTAATATACCATCAATTGAAAATTTTTGGAGCCTGATTTTCGTTAGTAAACATAAATCTCTCTGTTTACGCAGTGGAGCTGAGGATATTGCTTTGATTGAGTACGCACATTTAACTGGTAGACCCTTTAGGGTGTTCAGCTTGGATACTGGGAGGCTGAACCCAGAAACATATCAATTCTTTGACACAGTTGAGAAGCACTATGGCATCCGCATCGAATACATGTTTCCAGATGCTGTTGAAGTTCAGGCATTAGTAAGGAGCAAAGGGCTGTTCTCTTTCTACGAGGATGGACACCAGGAGTGCTGCCGTGTGAGGAAGGTGAGACCCCTGAGGAGGGCCCTTAAGGGCCTACGTGCCTGGATCACCGGCCAAAGGAAAGATCAATCTCCAGGTACTAGGTCTGAAATTCCTGTTGTCCAGGTTGACCCTGTTTTCGAGGGTATGGATGGTGGGATTGGCAGCCTGGTGAAGTGGAACCCAGTGGCAAATGTTGAGGGTCGTGACATATGGGACTTCCTTCGTGCTATGAATGTGCCTGTGAATTCACTGCATTCGAAAGGATACATCTCAATTGGTTGCGAGCCATGCACAAGGTCAGTCCTACCAGGACAACACGAGAGAGAAGGAAGGTGGTGGTGGGAGGATGCCAAGGCTAAGGAGTGCGGTCTCCACAAAGGCAATATTAAACAGGAAGAGGCAGATCGACTCAATGGCAATGGAAATGGGGCTTCAAATGGAAGTGCCGCGGAGACTGATATTTTCAGTTCCCAGAATTTGGTGACATTAAGCCAGACTGGAATCGAGAATTTGGCAAGACTGGAGAACCGGAAAGAACCATGGATTGTAGTGCTGTATGCACCATGGTGCCCGTTCTGCCAGGCAATGGAAGGATCATATGTTGAGTTGGCTGAGAAGTTGGCGGGCAGCGGTGTGAAAGTAGGGAAGTTCAGAGCAGATGGTGAGCAGAAGGAGTTTGCCCAGAAAGAACTGCAGCTTGGAAGCTTCCCCACAATACTTTTTTTCCCTAAACACTCTTCTCGGCCAGTAAAGTACCCCTCAGAGAAGAGGGATGTTGATTCATTGATGGCTTTTATCAATGCCCTTAGGTAATAGAAATTTTGAAATGTTTTAGAAAGTAGTCGAGTTATTCCAGAGTTTTAAGTCTAAGCTCCCATTCGTCTCCATGCTCAATGTACATTGTTGAGCATATGTGTTCCCTGTAAAATTTTTTTGTCATTCTCTTCTACTTCTCTGATGAACATTACAGAGATTCTCTAACCATTCGAATGCTTCAGAAACTCCAAGCACAACAAAATTTAAGTACTCTACAAAAGCCATAAAAGAAACATTTCAAGTAAAAATAAAAAAATAAAAAAAATTTCAAGAAAAAAAATAAAATAAAAAGCTTCCAGAAGAATGACGCTAGACCCTTTTGAACTTGTTAATTTTTTTTTTCTTAGATCACTTATCCTATTTACAACTGAAAACTAAGTAGCCCTAACAATGAGCTTTCTTTTGTTTTAATAATAAACAGCCCTCTTCAAACTCAATTTCTTAGTTTAAAGCCTTCTCAATCTATAATTTAATATTCATGAACAAATAAATAAATAAATAATCCAGTATACAATTAACTCAAACTATAAAGGGCTAATGACATATAAATTACTAAATATTTAAGAACTATTTATTACAGAAAGACTTAACAACTGATCATTTGGACCTGACCCGACTAGTCAGCCTTGGCGGATTGGTCGATTTTTCCAGGTTCGTTCCCAGTCTTACTCTACACTCCATATTGTTATATTAACACACCTAATGTTTGCAATATTAGAAATATTCAGCCCTATTTTTATAAATGATAAAGAAGCCCATGTTATATGCTAGTATGCTACAATGTCGAGTGCTCGTCATGCCTTTTTTTTCAATCGTTTTTTAAAATACTTAACATGTTGCGTGTCGAAAGTAACAACTATTGTTATGGTTCAAAATTAACAACCATTGTTATTGTTTTAACTATAGCAAACAATAACATCCATTAGTACGATTGAAATTGAGGTGTATGTGACTCCATAAGCTTGAATGTTGGTTTATTAATATTCTTTGATATGTTTATGTTAAAAAGGCAAAAGACATATTTATAAGCATCACTTGTATGGAATCTTTTGGTTGTCACAGAGGCAACGATTGTTACTATCGGACAATGAAGATGTTTAAAAAAAAGTGCCTTCAGCACTTGGCTTATTAAAACGTGGACTAATTTAATTATCATCACTACATATATTATGTGTGTGAGCCATCTTATGAGGTCATTTTGTTATTGGGATTTAGTAGAAAAACCTTAATTTTTAATGTGCTTATAATAAATAATCTCTAATTTTAGATATCTAGCTGAACAGCAAAGCTCCATTGTGGGATTTCTGTAAATTTTTAGTTTGTGTGATCCCCCTTGTGGGGCCCACACGAGTTGTTTTGTGTCTATCCGAACTGTTCATTTTTTACATCTTTATTGATAGATCATCTTTGCAAAAAATTAGCCAAATCGGAAATCATTTGCCTATCTAACTTTGATCAAACAAATGGACGAACCAAATATTTTTTATGAAACCGTTCATTTGTTTGGTCAAAGTTAAATAGGCAAATGGTTTCCGATTTGGATAATTTTTTGCAAGGATGATCTATCAATAGAGATGTAAAAAATGAACGGTTCGGATCGATACAAAACAACTCGTGTGGGCCCCACAAGAGGGACCCCACAAACTTCTAATTTGTGAGAATCCCACAATGGAGCCTTGCCGTCTAGCTGAATACATAAATTTTTTGTAAATATGTTTTGAAGGTGTATTGTTACTCGAAAAATTGTGACATACCATAACTTGGCAATTTCATTCTACTTTTTGTAATACGGATAGATTGTCTGCAATGAGTAACTTTTTCATTTGGAATGGAATGTATGTTTTCTTGTTTTGTTTCTTGTATTCAAGGTGTTGATGCAAATTTAGTTATTGAAAATCTTGCATTTCTCAAACAGTTGCCATTGAATTTACATCTCTTCTCTGGTAAAAATATTTTGCCCCATTTGGATAACACATGCAGCTAGCATATTATTTCCTAAAAATTCAGCAATGGTATTGCAGATACAGCTGAGGGCTTGAGACCTACACACATACTAATACTACCAAAAGGCCCATGCCCATAACTTATAGGTAAGCAACCACTCAGTGGTGGGTTCTACTTTCAAATTCATAGGATTCCAATGTCAAGTTGCTGAGAATCTCGAGCCTCTATCTTATCATGGTGTAAGGCATCTCTCCTGTTTCTTTAATCCATCATAACACATTTTGGTAGCTGGCTGAACAGAGACCGAAATATTTACTATTTTATACCCATTTTTCATATATTTATATTTAAGCGGCATTGCTTTCTATGTTACAGTTGAGAAAACCCAGAGTATCATTTTACATTCTATTCTTACCATTTAAGTTCCTTTTACTATACAATTCCCTTTTATCAATTCATAAAGAAACGAATTTTGTACTTGTGTTCCTGCCTTTTGGCTAAAAGCTAAAGGCAATGTCAGAAAGACTTAAGATATCAAAAGATTAATGATCAATACAATAAAATAGTTCATGTGGAGTGTTGGAATTTTCTCAAACGAGGCATGCATTATGCATACTGTTTCAACAAAAAAAAGAAAAAAAGGCAGAAGCCTATATTCAATATTGACAGTGTGCAAGAGAAGGCATTTTTGGTGACCCACTTCACCTGTACTCTGTAGTACCTGCAGGTTACTTGTGCTCGTGACTCACAGCTGATTATGGTACCGTAGATACTCTATATATATTTTGTTTGCTACCAAAGTAAACACTGTTCTTGCTCGTGCTTCCAAGCCTTTTCTTGCTGGCAATGTCTTTTCTTTTTTCTTTTTTGTTGTAGAAGACTGTAATTCTAGACTAGTGTACAGGAAGCAGTTGAAGCCAAATGTCCCAAGTGAGAGCCTGAGAGGCCAAGGGCCAGCCTGTAATTAAAAAACACCATACCAAAGTTCCACAAGCAAGAAAGAACCACGTTTGAAATTCTTTTACTTTATGGTCCCTCCAGCTTATTTATTTATTCATCATTTACCAACTCCCAACTCCCAAGTCCCAACTGGCAACCAAACCAAACCATACAGTCAAACTCAAGAAAGTCCCTCCATTTTCAAGTATTTTCTCCTTTACAAGGGAAAAGAATCAAAGAAAGTGCAACAACCCTCTTTACATTTATTGTCGGTTCATACTATTACTCACAACTCACAAGGCCATTTTGGTGAATTCCGTGAGGCTTTGGTGTACAAAAATGTGCAGTAACCCCCAAAACCAAAACACACTCACTGACTCACTCTTCCGCAGGTGTCTTCTTTCTTATTCACACTGTAGATCTCTGGGGTCGACAACCAAAACCCAGAAAAAAAGAAATAAATAGAATAAAATAACCCACAAGGCCACAGCCACAAGAAAAGAGCAAAAATTTGAGAAGATAATGCAAGGATCTGTAGCTGAACCAGAAGCAGAGGATGAGGAAGCAAAGCTCAAGCTCCTCTCCAATGGCAATCACTAAGCAGCTGTCACTTTCAATCCCCTACTTCTTCTTCTTCTCCTTCTTCTTTATCTCTACTTTACTCTCCACAGCACCACAAGGTAATAACTTTACACGCAACCTCAAAATCAAGCAAACCAATCACTGCCCTTCACTCACTCTTAACATTTTCTTGATGGGTTTTCAGCTGCATCTTCACGAGACGAAGACAGAGAACCCTTTGTGGGGGTGAACATAGGCACGGACGTTTCGAATCTCTTATCACCCTCAGACCTCGTTTCGTTTCTCCAAGTCCAGAAGATAACCCACATCCGCTTCTACGATGCTGACCCTGACATTCTCAAAGCCTTGGCCAAAACCAAGATCCGGGTCACCATCAGCGTACCCAATAATCAGCTCCTTGCCATTGGGTCCTCCAACACCACCGCCGCTTCTTGGGTCGGTCGAAACGTCGTCGCTTACTACCCCGAAACGCTCATCTCAGGCATTGCGGTTGGGGACGAGGTCTTGACTACAGTGCCTTCTTCAGCTCCTCTGCTTCTCCCAGCAATTCAGTCACTTTACGGTGCTCTAGTGGCTGCAAATTTGCATACCAATGTCAAGATTTCGACCCCTCACGCCGCTTCGATAATTCTTGATCCATTTCCACCTTCTCAGGCTTTCTTCAACCAAAGCTTGACTGAAGTTGTGCTTCCTTTGCTTCAGTTCTTGTCCAAGACAGGTTCACCTTTGATGATGAATCTTTATCCTTACTATGTATTTATGCAGAACAAAGGTGTGGTGCCTCTTGACAATGCGCTTTTCAAGCCTTTAACACCCTCCAAAGAAATGGTGGATCCCAATACTTTGCTTCACTACACTAATGTTTTAGATGCTATGATTGACGCTGCTTATTTCTCCATGAAGAACCTTAATATTACTGATGTTGTGGTTCTTGTTACTGAGAGTGGGTGGCCTTCAAAGGCTGATTCTAAAGAGCCTTATGCCACTGTTGACAATGCGAATACGTATAATTCCAATCTTATTAAGCATGTTCTTGATCGTAGTGGAACCCCTTTGCACCCTGAGACCACTTCAAGTGTGTACATTTATGAATTGTTCAATGAAGATTTGAGGTCTCCGCCGGTATCTGAGGCCAATTGGGGTCTGTTTTACGGTAATTCGTCTGCGGTGTATTTGCTTCACGTATCGGGAAGTGGGTCTTTTTTGGCTAATGACACAACAAACCAGACCTACTGCATTGCCATGGATGGGGTTGATGCAAAGACTTTGCAGGCAGCGTTGGATTGGGCATGTGGACCGGGGCGGTCCAATTGCACAGAGATTCAGCCAGGGGAGGATTGTTACTATCCTAATAATGTGAAAAGCCATGCTTCTTATGCGTTTGATAGCTATTACCAGAAGGAAGGGAGAGCTTCTGGGTCTTGTGATTTCAAGGGTGTAGCCACAATTACCACCACTGACCCAAGTAAGTGTTACTTCTGCATTATGGTTCTAGCATGGATTTTTTATTTTTTCCTTTCATTCATTGATGTTGAGGGCTTAATTGTTAGTTCTTCCTAAAATTTGGTTTTGCTTAGTTATTAAGTTGGATTCTCGGTCAGCTTGCCTGAAATGATAGGTTCAATTAGGTTAAATGGCACTTGAAGGGGCAAGAGGAACACTAGTTGCATATCCTGTTCCAGCTATGCTATTATTTTGTAGCTAACACCCGTTAGATTGCCTGATTTCAAATTACACTGGTAAAGCTATAGGAACAGTACACTCACTTTGTGAGAGTACGCAAACAAGCCACAGCTCATGAACTCTGATGACTTCTGAGACTGAAGAATGGTGTGTGGTGTCCACTTTTTTTTGGGGGGGGGGCGCCTCTTCTGGGACTGGGAAGGAGGAAAAGGAGCCTAATTTGCATTTCTTATTTGAGTGGAAAGTGTGAACAATGATTTCACTATAGATATTGGTTCTTCTACCAACCCGATGGTGGCAGAACACTTGAGAAGATTCGAGACCAGGGCTAACATTGCCTTCAGAAAGATGTATCTTTCTTGTTTTACTCTTGCAAACAAAATTGTACTACAAATATATGTGACCTTGCATCTACTAAACATTGTCTTGGGCAAATGGGCCCCACATACATTGTATACTTTCTTCAGGTTATTTACTGCAGATATGAATAATAACTAAGTTCCTTTTTTCTTTTGTTGTGGGAATGTACTTGCAGGTCGGGGAAGCTGTATATTTCCTGGAAGGTGAGACTTGAGAGACCTTGCCTTTGTTGGTTTATATCGTTGACTGTTTTTTTATTTAGCATACAATTAGTTTGCAATGTTCTCAGCAAGGTGTATTTTGTTTTGAGTGCAGTAAGAAGGTGAGCAATACAACTAGGACGGTGGTGAACTCGACCCATTCAAGTAGTGCAGCAGCGGACAGATTAAGATTCATTGCATTCAGCGGCAACAGAATAAGTGGAATAAGCAGGATATTATGTCTATTTTTTGTTGTAATTTTCTCTAGTTTGTTATTTTTACCTTTTATTACTCCATGCTGAGGTAGAAATAAAAAAATTCTTTAGAAATGTATTACTATGTTTTGAATATGTTGATAATCAGTAAATTGCATAGGGGTGCTTTATTTGGTAGTAGTCTACTGCTGATTATCCTTTTGTCTAGAATGAGGAAAACTGCCATCTCCAAAATGGAGTAAGGAGTAAGTAAAGAGCGATTACATTTGACTATGAGGAAGTTTGTTTCTGAGCAGTCCTTTTGTTTAATTTGTTTAAACATTCTTGGAGAAGTTAAAAAATCCTCTCACTAAGTCATTATTGATGTAATCAACAAAAGCAAAAAGAAAAAGCAGGGGAAAAGGGGAAGAAAAAGTTGGACTTATTATACATTCGTAATTCTTCCCACCATCTGTGTTGAAAATGAATTGATTATTAAGTGATAATAAAGCTATCCTACTTTCTCCATAACCATGGCTATGATTTCTGACCTTAATGGGTTGTGGAGCCACTGAAATATCTTTTTGTCTACACCAGATACCAAAAGTTCAAGTAATTAGAACACTGATCTAATTGTATATATCATGATTCTGGAAATAATTGGAACAGGATTGAAGACCTGCCAAATAACACTTCCTATGATTGATTGATCTTCAACACTTGAAAATATGCATTAAAGGCTAACACGACTGATACACACGTACTTCATTTCATCCATGCAAAAAAAATTCATTTCATCCTTTTTTAAAAACAAAAATGAAATAAAAATAGATTGCGGTGAGCGTGGATCGAACACGCGACCTTCAGATCTTCAGTCTGACGCTCTCCCAACTGAGCTATCCCCGCAGACGTTATTATATTAGTTTAATTTTTTATTTGTACTCAGAGTTACAATAAGTCAACAGTGCTCCTGCAATTAGATTGTAAATTTATGACCGCGTTAATTTACTCCAGCCGGCGGTCAAAATTGAACGACTTCATGATCTGCGTCGTTTTGGATTCTTTGTGTATTTAGTAGAAGAAAAAACAGAGCAACGAGAATTTCACAAGAGGCCAAAAAGCGCAAAATTTTCAAAACTGGGTTTTCGTTTAGGCTTCCCAATGGTGAGAGGAACTGCAACAATGCTTTCCAAATGCTAATGGCCACAAATCTGTTAACTTTAACACCTTCATTAACTTTCCCAAGCCGTCTTCTTCATCTTCACCACCACACAATAAACCCTAGAAAAACCCGTGACACGCCGACCGTACCAATGTCTTGGGCCTGCAGAAAATGCACCTTTCTCAACCCCCCAGCAACCCCATCTCATAAAGCCACGTGCCAAATCTGCTTATCGCCATCAACATCATCACCACCTCCATCGCCACCATCTTCTTCTACCCCAAAATGGTCATGCAAGGCCTGCACTTTCTTGAACCCATACAAGCGCTCCAACTGTGAAGTCTGCGACACTAGGGCTCCAATCTCGTCCCTGTCGAGTTTCGAGGATCTAACTGATACTGGATTTGATGATGGAGACCTTGATTCTGCGGTGGGCTCTGTTTTCTTGCCATTGCAGCGTTGTAGTAAGAAGAGGGTTCAAGACCCAGTTGAGGTTCACCAGGATTCTGCTAATTCCAATGTGTTTAAAAGGGTCAAGGCGTCCGAAAAAGGGATGACTGTATCGGGTTCGTTTCGATTCTTTAATCTGGGTTTGTGTTTTTATTGTGTCTGATTTGTTTCTTGCTTTAAATGGTAAAGATGTGGACTTTTTTCAATTGGTTACCATTCTTTTCGCAATCTTGCTTTGTTAGTGAATATACATGGGTTGTTGTGCAATTTTTATTGGGGTGTTTATTCTGTGAATAGCTGGAACGAGTGTTCTATACTACTGAGAAAACGAGTGTTGTTATGCTACTGTGAACATTTCATTTTTGTCAGCATTGCTATTGCATTTGATAAAAATTATTAAATATAAAGTAAAGTTGCATGTTGTGATTGATAACTACAAGCCTGAGTTTATGTGCTCCAATGAGGCCTTTAGAGAAAATTTTAGGTGAATTCAGAAGTCATCATTTGGCAGGAGTTACAAGCAACTGATTATTAGCTTTCTACTTCATATGCCTCTCTTGGAATTGGAAGATGCTGTAGTTGAGTTTTCTGTTTTTCATTTCATAAATTATTCTTGGTATGTACTCTGTAAATCACATGTGGTTTCTTACTATGAATTAGTTAAATATATGCAGAGGGCAGCAGTTCTGGCTCTTCAGGCATGGGTTTGAATACATTGAAAATATTAAGTTACAATGTTTGGTTCCGAGAAGACCTAGAATTGCACAAGAGAATGAAAGCTCTTGGTGACCTTATCCAACAGCATTGCCCGGATCTCATTTGCTTTCAGGTTTCCTCATCCTCTTCAATGGAAAGATCAGTAGATTTAGCCTTTTTCATAACCTTGATCTGATGGCTGCTTTTTCGTGCAGGAGGTTACCCCAAATATATATGACATCTTTCGACAATCTAACTGGTGGAAAACGTATCAATGCTCAGTTTCAGTTCAGATGGCAAATTCAGAAGTATACTTTTGCATGCAGGTGAAAGTTTGATATCTTGTATTGGGCTTTATTTTCATGTGCCAACGCATTGTATGTGCTTTTCTATGAGTATCTTGGTTGTCTTATTGTTGTCTTGCTGTTTGATACAAGTCTTTTGCTTATTTAATGAGTTGAAGTTCTTTTTTAGTAAACTTGATATAATCTGACAGATGCATGAATATGTAGTTAAGCAAATTGCGAGTGAAATCCTTCAGCTGTAAACCCTTTCAAAACTCTGGAATGGGGAGAGAACTTTGTGTTGCTGAAGTTGAAGTCCAGAAAGACAAACATTTGGTTGTTGCCACAAGCCATCTCGAGAGTCCTTGCCCTGCCCCTCCAATGTGGAATCAGATGTACAGCAAGGAACGTGTGGATCAGGCAAAGGAGGCCCTCAACTTTTTAAATAAGAACCAAAATGTGATTTTTGGTGGTGACATGAACTGGGATGACAAGTTGGATGGTCAGGTTCCTTTACCTGATGGATGGATTGATGCTTGGGCAGAGTTAAGACCAGGAGAAAATGGATGGACGTATGATACCAAGTCTAACAAGATGTTGTCTGGTAACCGTACTCTGCAGAAGCGACTGGATCGATTCTTTTGTAGCCTGCGTGATTTCAAGATTAGCAAAATTGAAATGATTGGGATGGATGAAATACCAGGTATATCGTATATCAAGGAAAAGAAAGTGAGACAGGAGATCAAGAAGCTGGAGCTCCCTGTTTTGCCTAGTGATCATTATGGCTTGCTTTTGACAATCTGTAGCAAGTAATGTCAGTTTGGTGAAGTAAATGGAAGAGTTTATCCTTGAACATCATTGTATCTTTTGTGACGAACTGGCGGTCCTGTCATGCATGCTTTGCATGGTTTTTGAATATAGAGCACATATGACATATAAGGCGGAAGGCGGTTCCCTTTATATTTTGTGGATGAATTAGTACACTAAAGATGCAACTGCTAAACTGAATGGCTATTTGCTAGTATATTTTGTTTGGTATCTTTAGATTCTTGACTTTCTTACTTATTTGCAAGGATTTCCCCCCTTCGTAACTTAGGAGTTAGGATGCTTGGCACATAACTTAACTGAAACTCATGAAAAAGATAGAAAATATAAGTTTTTTTTCTACTAGAAAGTTGGTAATGATGGAAAATATACATAAAACTTGAATAGTGTTGCAACGATGCCACATTTTTATTCAACAACATATAAAGAAATGAAAGCAAGAGGATTATATTCTGCTCTTATTACAAGGTTTTTGTTTAACATGGGATGAAGCTACGACAAGAACATCTTTGAGAAACAATCGTTGCAACTTTAATAGAGAGGTGTTTTCATTAAGCCAACGTTGATCAGACAACCCAATTTACTCGAATGTCATGCGCTGATTTCCTTATTTTGTTTTTCATCCAGAGCTCTCTGCAGTGAGTGGAACAGGTTGACGTGGTGCGACAATGTCTATATTTCCAGGCATGTTGTGTATTGAAAACTACAAACTTTGAATATATGGCTTCTTATGAGTAGTTAGCCCTAGCACGTCAACCTGATAACGTGGTAGGACCGTCTCATCCAAGTTTTTATCCTCTGCAGTTGTTGGAGCTTCCAGTCTTACATAATCATAGAGAACTCCACAAAGTGAATCCCCACCCCTGGCCTGTGTAAGAAATATGGAGTTATCCCCCTTAACCAGCAATGATGAAGAAATATCAGCGCTAAAAAGGCGATAGAATCCATGAATTCCATGTCGACAAACTGTGTTATCCATACCCAAGTTCAGCACTTGAAACACCAGGTGATCTATATCCATATAATTAACATGCACCTGCAGCACAAAATTAAGGGAAAGCTTGAACGAAGGGATGAGTAAATTTAAGGGCACCTTGTTTATGCAGTTCTAATTGTTGGGAGTTCTAGTTACCACTTAAGAAGAGTTAATGGATAAACACAAATGCAATGTACTAAAGAAAGAAGTTTCAAACACTTGCAGACTTGCAGTACTACTGTTTGTTAAGTCAGGTGCTAAGTCTTTCATTTTTCTTTTGGCTTCTGAAATATTTTATGGTTTTTTGTTTTTCTAGAATTTTGCTATCCATACCTTAAGGTCCGAGCGGGTTGCTGAAGCAATGGCCAGTTTCAGCTTGTATGTTCCACTAGTGACAGAATTCAGGTTGAACTTGATTGTCCATGTTGTTGGAAGATATTTGTTACCTGCCCCCCTCCTGTAAGTAAAAAGTAAATTATTCATATCAATGCACATCCAAAATTTCATACCAGAATAATACTTATTCATATCCCAATTCTTTTTACTATTATCAAGCTCTAATATTT
This sequence comes from Purshia tridentata, assembly GCA_003254885.1. NCBI lineage: Eukaryota > Viridiplantae > Streptophyta > Magnoliopsida > Rosales > Rosaceae > Purshia > Purshia tridentata. Next base: position 17,299 of record QANT01005902.1, on the reverse strand, counting down.
GAAAAAACAAGGATTTTCTAAGACAAAATGCTTTGAGAGACTCTGAAAAGAGAAATGTCTGATCTCATTCTTAGTAGATTGCTAGAATTTTTAATACATCTGGTTATCTGAGAATGTAAAGGAGAGAAGGAAAGACCTGTCCACATGAGCAAAGAACCAGTCATTTTTCGGATTACTGACGCCTACAGTGAAAGTTTGGTCAACTTCAGGGTGTACGTCAGTGTATCTGTCCCACAAGCCATATTGTCTGTACCTATAATGTGAACATCACGCATCAAATAAGAGTATAAGACCCATCAATTTAGTCCATTTTAGGGAAGGGATAAATTCGCTTACTTTTCAGGGCTGTTAAGAAACAGCTTGTTGACATACACTGGGTTCACATCAGGAACATAGTAACCTATAGCCGTCCGATCAGGGAAGCCAATCTCCCATAATGTTGGACCATCTCTTGGAGGAACATATGTAAGGTTTCCAAGATGTGTTTCTGATCCTGAGGATTTTTGAAAATCCAATACAATATAACATTACATGATGGCAGTGGAGTCTTGTTGCGTTGTGTTTGTGTCGTGCCATTATAAATTCGTGCAGAGTGCTAGTCAACCATAAGCCGATCTGTTTAGTTAACTGTACCATATGACTTTGAACTGCAATCCTACGAGAAAGAGACAAAGTCTCCTCAACCATTGAAATATCTATTGTTGAAAGTACCTGCTGACATAGTGATTTGTTCTTTGTCAAGGTAATCACCCACGAAACCAGGGATCCAGCCATGAAGTCTATAGACTCCAGAGATAACATTCTTGATGGTGAAGTTTCCATTGTAATCCGTTTGTACCCAAAACTGATATTTCTGCATATCAAATGTCAATTTAAGAAGTCTGCTTGTATTTCAAGCTTATAATCTGATATGAAGAGGACCCAAAAAAAAATTTGATAAAACGTCTGAAGATTGGTTATGCCAAGAACAAAGTGGAAGATCAAAACATGTATATTTAGCAGTGTCAAATGGTAGTAATTACCTTGCTTTCTGTTTGCCAGGAACCTTCAGTTGTTGCAACTGATAGACCAACATATGCATTTTTAGCAGGAATGAGAGAACCAGAAACATACCTGGAGTCATGTACACAATATTTTATAAACAACAGTAGTTCACATAGAATCATTGGTGCCATGGAAGGGTTTGATTAACACTGACCTGTCCTGGACAAACAATCTTCCTGAAACTGAGCCACGCTCTTTAGCAGCAGCATAGTAGGGGGATAAGACAAAATCATAGGGCCACACTGTCTGTTCCAACAGCCTCTAGGATGAGCCAAGTACAAAATTAACCAGTCAGCAAAGGCTGGATTTAAGGTTTTCAATACCACAAATAAGGAAGTCTAGTTTTTTTCACTATTACGAACTATGATTTACCGACGTTAAGCATAGTTCGGCAAGCAGGAAATGAATAAGTACCTGTTTTTTCGCATCTATCCATAAATTGTTTGCATTTTTAACATCTGGGGTTGAGTTAAGGTATACAAAGAAAGGGCCAAACACCTTTGTCCATGTCTCTCCCTCTTCAAAATGAGCTAATATATCTTCTCCAATATAGTGGGTACCATGAAACATCTGTTGCACCAGATAGGCATAAACTATAATTGATTCTCAACTGGAAATGAAGTTTATTAGATTATAAAGACAAACTTCTTGTTTCTTTGAGTAAGTGACATGTTGAAATGAGAGTAAGCATCTCAGACATATATCCTGTATCTGGATGACTTATGAATTGATGATACAAATGGCTATGTTGTGTGCTTCAGTTAGCAGCTTTTAAGTGCTTTGCTTGCGTTTTGTTGGATGGAAATTACTACCACACACACACACACACACACACATGTATATATACATATATATATATATATAAGATTTAGAGTGATATATTTACAGCAAGACAAGTTGGGCCAGTGTGGACTGTGAGGTTTTGCTTGGTAGGACCTCCATTGCGGAACTCCTGACTAGGGAAGATGGTCCAAAATCCTATAATGGGGCCAGAACTTATCCATCCATGGAGTCCACCATCTTTGTTGTCCATTGAATACTGATACTTATCATCAACCTGCATTCAGTCTCATACAAATAGCACATTTTGGAGTTTAATGTACTTCCTTTGATTGTCAGAATTCAATGTGTATACGTGCTTTGTGCATAAACACACAACACATGAATTTCAGTTACACACCTCGCCTTTAAGATCCGGATTAATGGGATTTACTAGCAAAACTGATTCAGGTACAATTAGTTGTTTGCCTCTATCTGGAAGCAGATCCTCAGGCATTGGCATTATCCTTTGTTTCTCATCTGTTATTGCCATGTAGTGAAACCTAGTACACGTTCACAAGGTACAACAATCAATTAATGTAAACATAAACAAGAAAAAATTAACTTGGAACTCAAACAGGAAATAAATAGCTAGATTTTACTTCTCTCTTCGCAGCTTAAACACCATCCTTGTCTGAGCAAGGTCAATGGCACGGCATCCAGAAGGCCGCTCATATATTGCATAGCAGTAGAAGCCGGAAACACCAGTCCTTAATATGTACCTGTAGTGTAATCGATCATATGATTATGAAAACCTTAACTTTAACAAGACTTTGAGAACATCTAGAAGGGAATACCAGAAGATTAATGTTCAAGTTCAACCTTATATCCACACTGAGTGGCAATGTGGCGCCTTGAGCTGATGATGGATCATAAGTATTCTTGAAAGAAACTTCTAAGCCGTCATTGCTCTTTTTGACAACGCTATATTCAGCTCCTTTCAGTCTGTAATACACAATGAATCAAGTCTGATTCAGTGTAATGTGTACTAAATATTGTGTGACTTTTTTCGTAAGAGTAAAAGGCAAGTAATTAAAAATAAGAACTTAAAGAAAACAGAACCAAAAGCATACAATTCGTATCTGTCTTGGCCTCCTGGCAAACTCCAGTTGATGTCCCAATATCTGCACATGAATCCAGATGAGAGTTTCAAGTTTAAGATTATGTACAAAGTCTTGCCTATTTATGAAGAGGGTGTTGTAAGAACCTATGCTTCTGTTAATTCTAAATGGTCAGAATCATCCCACAAAAGTAATTAAATATCTCCTTACATAAGTTTTGTATTGCCATATTAACTGTGTAATATAGTTTAAATTGCAACATAACACAACGATGAGATAATATACAGTCCAATACTTTATTTTGAAGGTTACCCTCTGCTAGATTCATTTGACTTGACATCTAAAAGGTTGTCCATTCCTCCAAAAGCAATGCCAGTTAAATACCCTTGAGGCTTCAAAATTGTAAGCTTTACCAATCCATTATCCAGCATAACCTATGCAAACGCTCATATATTAATATAGGAGATAAAAACAGAAAGTGTTAGAGAGAAATATGCATGGGAACATGGACTTACATAAGAACCTTGGCTTCTCAATCTCATTTTCTTCTTTGCCATGGCAGAAACTGATTGGTTTCTTCACGTTTTCTTGGTCTCACTCTTTATAATGTAATAATACAGAAAATGATTAGTGCCATATTAAGGGCTATTGAAGCTCATTTGGTTAAAGAACAGCTAGTCGTTGGTTACTAGGGGAATTAGAGTATAATAAGAATCAAAGTCCATAATTTTTTCTCATGCCCTTAAAATAATAACAAGAAAAGTCATTCTAGATTATATCACCACATCAACATAGTTCAAATAACATAAGAATGCAATCTTCAAAGCTTCACACAATTGCTTATGCTCCCTAACATAGTGATGCTGTGAACGTGGCGATACTTTGACGAAATTATTATATTCCAAATCCATTGGTGACTTGTCTTTTAAAATGCATGTGATTTGTCTGATGCTACTGAATCATCACAACTAGAGAATTTTAATTTTGCTCTTGTCTGCAAATGGGCTATTTATTATAATGTGACAGATCACTTAGAAAAGTGGAGTAAAACTGTAAAACGATCCGAGTGTGAAATAATATAAATCTTTTTCTGCTAAACCATAAATAGCTTATGTTTTTGTCTCTAAGCATTAGGTACAGAACTAATATATAAATCCAAATGCACGTGAAAGGGGTAATTCAGTAACTTCTGTCTCCTCCCTTACCACCAAGTTAATGGCCCCAATCAGAAAACCATGAATAAGGGTAGCTAGGACTCTCAGTCTAAACCCACAGGTCCCACACCTTCATTTTGGACCCACAAGGTCCATGATTGGAATTATACACATGCACTAGATTTCACGCACTGGACTGAAGCCACTGACAGCTCACAAGCCATCTTCTACTGTTCTCTTACTTGCATACATAATGAGCTGACCTCTGCAAGCATACTAAGAAATAGTTTGAGAAAGATTCATAGTTAGATTTGGTGTGAGAGAGAGAGAGAGAGAGAGATCCATTTGTTTTCCTTACAATGCCAAAGTCTTTCTCTTTCTTTATATAGATCGCTACCTTATATTCATTATATAGAGGCATTCTTTGACAAGTTTTAGCTTAGTTTGATTTTCATAGAACAAAGTACAAGAAAAATGAGAGACTGCAAGATTGCTTATTGTTTCATTGTTTTGGTTCTGTTTCTTGTTCTTGGTGTTAATGGTGAAGACCCATATAGGTTGTTCACTTGGAAAATCACTTATGGTGACATTTATCCTCTTGGTGTTAAGCAACAGGTACATGTGCCTTTTTACTTTCTTCCCCTGCCTTTATCACTCTATTTTACTTTTCATTTATTTCATTGGTGTTTAGAAAATCATTCTCTTACTTATTGAAACAAAAAGCTATTATCTTTCAAGAATTTTTGTTGGTTTTGTAAACAAAGAAAAGTTCTTTTTGCCTTTTGCAAAAAAATAAAAGGGACTGGAGTTTCTGACTTAGTGGAGTAACCATGGCAGGGGATCTTGATCAATGGGCAATTTCCAGGGCCTCAGATCGATGCTGTGACAAACGATAACTTGGTCATCAGTGTGTTCAATTACCTAAGAGAACCATTCCTCATTTCTTGGTAAAATACTCTGTTTTCCCTGTTTTTCTTATCTTCTTATTTTAAGTTGTGTTTGTTTGCTGAGAAAATGCTGGTCAAAGGAATTGAAAGAAAGTAAGATTCTGAATCTGGGTTGTTTCAGTTTTCGTCCTAATGCTTGTTCTTTGCACTTTTTTTTCTGTTATGGCAATTGGGTAATTTTGATTTCTGACAAGCAAATAATCCCAAAATGCTAATTTTGTTTTGTTTCCTTCCATTTTCTGCTCTACCAGATCTATGGCTTCAAAATGCTTTCTTAAAAAATATTCTTTCCATTAAGTATTTGCTAATGACTAATATCTCCTTTCATGCATAGTAGTCAGTATAACTTAAGCATGCATTCAGCAGGTTAAATGAGGGTTATGTGGGTAAATTGGCCTTTGAGCATATCATGCACATCGAGGGTTTTGTAGAAATAATAGCATCTTTTACCTTTTTTTAGTGGCTTTTTGTCGACGGATGGTTTTGTTATGTCATTTAACAGATTCAATGAGGATCTGACCTTGCTTGGATTGTTGTTTAATTGTAAAAAGTCTCAGTTATCAAACTAAATCACCTCCGAATAACCCGTTTTGGCCCCACCTACACCACAAACCCTGTTATTAAAATATTCTGTTTCTGCAACTTGCCTCGCATGGTGCATATCTGACCCCCACATGCTACATCTCTTTCATGACCATATCTGCATTATATTTTGATAAATAAAGGAATACACTTTAAGTTTGCACAGACAAAAATGGTGGACCCATCAGTGTTATATCTTTGTCTTGCTTATTACCTTATCAAACTCAAGTAATTACTTAAACCAAATCCAGAGATTCAAAAGCCTCGGGTCCCAAATTGGCAAATTTTATAAAGCTCTTATATATATTAAATATTTTGATGATTTTTGTGAGTACTTAAAAAAGAAGTAAGTGAATATAGATAAAAGGTCAATGGTTTCATTTTTTTCGTTCAACTTATTTTTCATGTGCTTAAACCCCAAACTCTTAAAATCGGCCCTATTTTTCATGTGCCTGGATCGCTATCCCCACCCAGATGGGCTGTTTAATGTGGAAACATTTGCATTCAGAGTGCATTTACTGTTTAGCCCCACAAGCCACCAGCTAAGCCCTACACCAAATGAGCCAAAGTACAATATATAATTTCACAGCTAGTCCAGTCTTTAATTTATGACCAGCAAAACAACAATCAATAGATAGAAAAGCGGGCACCACATTGAATGCGTTGGAAGAAAATGGAAGTTGGGAAGTTACTGTTAGGCTTAGTTTGGTATTGCAGTGCGAAAAAATTGCAGTGAAGTAATACAGCAGTGAAGTAAAACAGCTGTGAAGTAATGTCAGCCGAATGTTTGGTAAACTATATTTTCAAAAGTGCTGTGAGTACAAAAGTAGTATAAAGGTATTTGGTAAATTATAATATAAAACTGCTGTGATCGTTCATAATTACTAAAATGGACATGATGCTGAACCTTTTTTTGACTTATTTATTTTGAAAAAAAAAAGCATTTGGCTACAATTGTCACTAGTGACTTCAAATAGTCATTCACTACAGTTTTTGAATTTTTACCAAAAACCAAAACTATTGTGAGTGACCTAAAATTGTCACTCATAACAGTTTTTGGGTCTCCCACTACAATCCCAAACGGAGCCTTAGTTGGATCTTGGATTTACTTGTTTCTTGAAAACCCTGTTGATAATTAATATAAACTTTTGGATGCTAAATTGCTAATAACTTTTACAACGGATTACAAATGTGAAATTCTATCTTCTGTTTGCTGCAATTTAACACATAATATCAATTGGTCAATCCTAACTAATGAGAAAGCAAGTACTAGACCTCTGCCACAATTAAGGTGCAATCCGATTGAATATATATGTTTCTTCTTTAGGGATGGTATACAGCAGAGAAGGAACTCATGGCAGGATGGAGTTCAAGGCACAAACTGTCCAATCCCACCAGGGAGGAACTTCACTTACAATCTCCAAGTGAAGGATCAGATTGGCAGCTTCTTCTACTTCCCATCCTTTCTATTCCACAAAGCTGCTGGAGGCTTTGGTGGCATCAGAATCTGGAGTCGTCCTAAGATTCCAGTTCCTTTCCCTAATCCTGCTGGAGACTTCACTGTACTCGCTGGTGACTGGTTCAAGACCAATCATTATGTAAGCAACTAAGCATGCCCTTTATTTTGTTTTGGAAATCTAAATTTCTATACTTATAATGGTCTTGTTTTGGAAATTTAGGTACTGAGACGAACCTTGGAGAGCGGTCGCAATCTTCCCTTCCCTGATGGGATTCTCATCAACGGTCGTGGCTGGAATGGATACACATTCACTGTTGATCAAGGTGTCCAGAAATGAACTTCATATATGAATGTATTAAAGTACCATTTTGCTAACTGTTAGATGGTATGAGCTAGGTAGCTTATAAACAAATGCATAATTCTATCTATGTGGGTTGGCATTTGCACCTAATTGATTCAATAATTTGTGTACAGGCAAAACATACAGGTTCAGGATATCGAATGTGGGGCTTACAACATCCCTTAACTTCAGAATTCAGGGGCACAAGATGAAACTGGTGGAGGTAGAAGGATCTCATACACTGCAGAACACCTATGACTCCCTTGATGTCCATCTTGGGCAGTCATATTCTGTCTTGGTCACAGCTGATCAGCCTGTCCAGGACTACTACATTGTCGTTTCTTCACGCTTCACCACCCGGGTACTCACCACAACAGCCGTTCTTCATTATAGCTATTCGCGCAAGGGAGTTTCAGGTCCTCTTCCTTGGGGTCCTACCTCACAGGTTGCTTGGTCTCTAAGCCAGGCAAGATCTATTAGGTACTCAGAGATTCTTTGCTTCAATCTCTTATAAATGTCTTATGCATACAATGTTTGATGCCTATATACTTAAGTGACAAGTACCCTTGTGATGAATTTGTATGCAAATTTCAACCAGACGGAATTTGACAGCAAGTGGGCCTAGGCCTAATCCCCAAGGCTCCTACCACTATGGAATGATCAAGCCAGCCCGCACAATCATGCTTGCAAACTCTGCTCCTTACATCAATGGCAAGCAGAGATATGCTGTCAACAGTGTCTCATATATTGCACCAGACACTCCTCTAAAACTTGCTGACTACTTCAACATTCAGGGAGTTTTCAGTGTTGGAAGCATTCCTTCCTACCCCAATGGAGGCAGTGGTGGCTACCTGCAGACCTCAGTTATGCATGCCAACTTCAGAGAATTTGTTGAGATTGTGTTTCAGAATTGGGAGGACACTGTACAATCTTGGCACATTGATGGCTATTCATTCTTTGTAGTGGGGTAAGATATCATCATGCATAAGGTTACATTCTTCTTTCACTTGTTTTCAAGATAAAGGATATGTCGTATCTTGGTATGATTCATTTTGGACACAATTGGTGGGATAATCTACAGGATGGATGGAGGACAATGGACAACTGCAAGTAGAGCGCGTTACAATTTGAGAGACACAGTTGCACGTTCCACTACTCAGGTATATACAAGGAATGATGTCAGATATCTAGCATGTTATGTTGTCGGATTTTGAATCATGACTACACATTCAAATACGATTTCACTTATTCAATAGTTCTAATTCATGGTTCGACAACATAACATGCTGAATTGGCTGACGAGAAATGTGGGAAACATTGTTGGGTTGTTTTGACATGTTTGATTGGGGTTGGGTGCAGGTGTATCCCAGATCATGGACTGCAATCTACGTGGCATTGGACAATGTGGGGATGTGGAATGTGAGGTCACAGAATTGGGCTAGGCAGTACTTGGGGCAGCAGTTCTATCTGAGAGTCTACTCTCCTGCACATTCATGGAGAGATGAATACCCAATTCCAAGAAATGCTCTTCTTTGTGGGAGGGCAAGAGGGCGTCACACTAGGCCTCTCTGAATAATATTTAATAATGCATGCTCAAAATTTGTCACGAGAGGGTGACAATTTTTTAGGCGATCGGAGGACTAATTAAGCATCCTTTTAAGTTGTAACACAATTCATTCTATGTGAGCTCCTCTTGAGCTTCTAGAAATTTTATTTTTTGTCTTATTATTATTATTCCTAGATGAGTTAACCATTTCAATGACTCGGAGTAAGTTATCAAGGTTATTGCCTCCTCATCAGAATTTGTTCCTCCCAAATTGTTTCTCGGAATGGACATAATCTCAAAAATTGAATTTGTTTAATATAATCGCAGTGAAAGTCCCTAAACTACTTAGGGAGAATAATTTGTTTTCTTATGTACATTTTTATTGAACTTGTTTTAACTTGTTTCAAAAATATATATTTAAGTATTGTAAATATTTAGATGTGACCTTACTTTACAACAAAAAATTGCTACCATTTTATTTTTTTTCATTTGCTCTACACTCAATTACTAGCGATTCTAGATTTTTTGGGTAGTTTCACTCATTGTGTTAAAAAAAAACAAGACAACCAATCAAAATTGTCACAAAATCCCCAACCCTCTTGGGGATGTCCTTAACCACGAGGAACATGTACTGGGCAACATGCCCTCAAACAAAAAAATACAAAAAGACTAAGGCTGCCCATTACTCCCCCCAACCCTCTTTTCTGAAAACCTTTTTTCTTTCTATCTCACTTAATAAAACCAGAAAAACAAAAATGTTATTTAAAACTGTAAAATTAAAGTAAATGATTCTAAAGTTTATTTTATGGCTCTTAATAATCAATAAACACATCTAAAATATTATACTGATAAATAAATCTACTTTTTGAAAAATAAACTCACGTTATAAGTTATAACTTATAACTTATTCAGTGTCTTTAGCGCCACCCCACTAAGCGCTTGGCATGTTTTTTTGTTTTTTTTGAACTTGTCAGATTGTCATTAATTTGAAATTGTGTTTTATGTTGGTTTCATTAGTTTTTACATGTTTATATAAAAAAAGAAATAAAATATATCTATAAGAATGATTTTTATGCAAGTTCAACTAACGAACACTCGATAAACAGTGCGAAACACTCGGCTTATTAAAATGTACCGCAGTATCATCATATTTTACAGAGGAGTGGTTCGATAGTGGGTTTTTATGTTTAGGACTTGAAGAAAAACCCATAAAATGGCATAGCCTGTGAAAGAAACGGGGTCTCCTGACTCCGTGACAAGTTTGGTTGCTATATTCTCTTATGCTTACGATATTACACCACACTTGTCCACGCTTCTGGACCTCAAGCTATGCATGCGAGTGATGCCACTGCCACAGAGAGAGAGAATATTCCCCAGCCCATTTCGAAACCGCCTCTTTCTCTTTCTCTTTCTCTTTGTGCAGTGAATGCCATGCATATATAACTCCATCTTCCATCAGCTGTTTAGAAATCTAGCATGGCCATCCAACCCACGTCCCCGCCATGTCAGCAGTTTAGTTTCACCTATTTTGGCTCTGTCTACTCTCTCCCACATCATTTTCATTTCTTAATTCCACCCCAAATTCCAATTACATATAACCACCTGCGCCATTGACGTTTCCAACCCCCTACGTGTCTCCCATCCAGCAATGCCGACATGCGAAGCATGTCTACGTAGAAATTTTGGGATGACTAATGTGAATCAGCCTTCAATTGCTTCTGCTTTCTGTCTTGGGACTCTCAGTCAACTCAGCTGTGATTCTGTTCATTGGTTTTGAATTCGATGTTCAATAAACCAAGTTATATGTACATATATCAAGTCCAACGATCATATATACTTTCACATTATCTAATGTAAACTATCCACATGTTAAACTAATGTTGAACTTCTTTTTCTATAATCAATTAGTTTGAGTAGAATGCTTCAATTTTCTTTACATTCATGTCATGTGTATGTTACTCGATCTGAGTTAGTGAAACTCTTTTTGGCTGGAATTAGGGAGAGGGACGTTTAAATGTATAAAATATTATTGGGTCTGCTTTAATTCTTCGGAATGAGACTCAGTCTAAAGTCTAAGGAGGTTTCAAAATTTATTGGGTGCTTTTGGTATGTTTCCTTTAGGACATGCATTGCTTTTGTCACCACCATCACATTCATACCTATAACGTCTGCTTTTTCTTTGTTTTCTTGTCAACTAACCATTGAATTCTCTTCTTATAACGTTTGCTTTCCTGAATCTCATACCAATTCATCAATTTGAAAATTTAAAAAAGTATATGTCAATTTGGGATTCACTTGTAAAAATTACAGAAAACGGTTACAAAAATAATTCCTTACACACAAAGAGGAATTCAAACATTTATCTAAAAGTAGTCCTTTACTGTCAAGCTAGCTTGTTGTTACATGATACTTTCTACACATTGACTTGACTTTTTAATGACATATATATAAATCAATCCCATGTAAGATTTAACTAATTAATAGAATTTTTTACTTATATATCTTAAGAACTTTCAGATATTTATGAAGAAGGATGCTATCCACTTTCTTCACCGATTTTCTCTTTTATTATTTTCATTTCACAATATATTTTCACGATCCAAACCATTCATATTTTAGATCTAAATATAAAGATCATCTCTACAAAAAATCAACAAAATCAACAAAATAAAAAATTGTTTGGTTAATTATATAACTATGATTAAATAAATAAACGGATTTGGTAACAATTTGATTCATTGTTATTTGATTTATAAAGATTATATGATCAAAGGATTTCCGATTTAGTTTATTTTTTATAGAGAAGATGTTTAAATAATCATCTACAATATGAACAGTTCGATTTATAAAAATACATCATGAAATGAGAATAATAATAAAAGAAAAGATCGATAGAAGGTGAATGGAGAAAGTTAATAACAATCTTCATTTATGAAAATGAAAATGATATAATAACCAAGATTTTGATTGAAATATCATATAACTTTTTCACGTACCTTTCATTTTCACCCAATCATGAAGGCATTTTTGAACATAAAAACCACAACCTGCAGCAAACCTGAAATTCTGTGTCCCAAGTTTTTCTTTTTCTTTTTTGCCAATTGAAATTAATTAACTTGAAGGACTCAGGTGTCTCTCTGAGGCTGAGAAAAGCTGCCGCGCGCTAAAGGACACAATAGCCACAGAGAGATATTAGTCGCACTGATATCATCTCTGTCCATTTATTCTCTCTTTGTTGCAACCCCTCCTCACAAGCCTCTCTCTGTCTCTCTCTCCCTCTCTCTCCCCAAGATGAGTGCTCAGGCCATGAAGATCAGCTCCCTTAAGGGGTCTCCATCTTCTTCTCTTGACAATGGTGAACAATATTCTCAACAGTGCTACTCCTCATTTGATGATGGTATGAGATCAACAGCTGCTCGACAGGGATCATTAGTACTCCAACATCACCACCATAATTTGTCTGCAAATCATCAGATGATGATGAGGCAGCTGCACCAGCACCGCCAGCACCAGGACCAGTACCACCAGTACCATCACCATCACCGTAAACCACCATCAAACACTGTGGCGGTTAGGCCTTATGTTCGCTCCAAATTGCCTCGCCTTCGGTGGACACCTGATCTTCACCACTGTTTTGTGCATGCTATTGAAAGACTCGGAGGAGAAGACAGTAAGCTAACTTCTCTAGATAATTAATATATTTATTCAGTTAAGATAAAATGTTTATGTTTTTAATTAATTGATTAATTAATTTCAGGAGCTACTCCAAAGATGATTCTACAGATCATGAATGTGAAGGGGCTCACCATATCTCACGTTAAAAGCCATCTTCAGGTGATGATCTACTGATTGAACGTACCCTTTGTTTTACTTTCTAGGGTTGAATTTGAGATTTGAGATTTATTTGGGGATTAATTTGGTAGTTATCGTCTAGGTTTGAGAATTTTAATTTTTAATTTCACCGTTTCTAATCACATTGATATTTTCCATGGACAGATGTATAGGAGCATGAAGCATGAACAAGCGATGCAAGGTACATATGTACACCGTTTATTCATTTATTTATGCATGAGCTACATCTAGCATTACTCGAATCTTTTTCAAATTAATTCGGATCTCGCATTTCTTGACTAATTTTTCAGTGTTATTTAAACCTATGCAGTATAATTAATATCATTACTGATGGCCTAGAACTAGGAATAATAAAAATCTTAATTTATATGCCTTATCAGTAAAATCTTGCATGATTAATTTCATAACTAGGCTTTAAATTAACTAACAAATTATAATTTAAGAATGCCCTTGAGTAAATTAAAGAAGAACATCAAATAATTTAAGCGAGGCTTTAAACTTAATATATATATTTATCATATCTTCGGTGTAGTGACAAGATTAATTAGCCTCTCAGTAATTTAATTATAACAAATTTTTTGGTTTCTTTTTCAAAAAAAAAAAGATATATAATTCATTTGTGAGTTGGGACTTGTATATTAATTAACTTTCTTTAAGCTGGCTCTAACCTTATATTGAACTTTAATTTGTTGCAGAAGCGGCTGATCAGGGAGCAAAGAAGAATGATAGTTTGGAAAACTCAAACAACTCAAACTTATTGGAACCAATTATCAATAGTCCTCAATCTACTTATCTCCAAAACAAGGATATTGGGATGATAAACATGTACAACGCTACTGCAGCCTACCAAGGCATCATGAGCACGCAGCTGCCGAATTGGTTTGTCAAAATATTATTTATTTTTTCAATATATAATAGATTACTTTAATTACAATATGATAAATGCTAGTTGTCTTCTCCTTTATACATTCTCTTCTCTTATTCATTTTGCAAACTATATAAAATGAAAAGTTCCTATATATCATGCAGTGCGACTATATATACTTCAAAATGAATACTAGCTAGAAGAGAGAAGACAAATATAGCATTGCTCTTACTATATTAATCGACCAGTACTAACTAGTACTGTGGTTGCGCTTATATATAATATTATTATAGAAATGTTTAAATTTAGAGTTTTGGGCATTTTTACAGGAAAGATGATGATGAGAAGCAAGGGATGTGGATTGATCACAAGAAAGTGAGGGATCTGCCTACATTACCTGAGTACTATGAAGTATCAAGTAATACATGGCCGGATGAGCAGAAATTCGATTCTTATATCATATTCAAGGATCTACTCAAAAGATGCACTGACGATGCCCAAGTAGTACTCTCTCTCTCTCTCTCTCTGTGTACTCTCTGTCTCTGTGGCTAAAGTCTAAACAGTTCATTAATTCCAAATGCATATATGTTTGTACGTATGACTTTTCAGGAGAGCAATGGTGAAGGAAAAGTGTCGCTATTCACAGCGGGTTGCAAGAGCAATGATACAAAATTGGAAGTTTTAGGTGGTGAAGGTAAAACAAGATCAGTAGATGGTGATGATGATGATGATGATGCCGCAATGTCTCAATCACTCAAAGCATCAAAAGATTATTATTCGCAGCAGCAGCGACTGTGGCCAAGCAAAGCAACCGCAGGGAATTCAGATGTCAATGATGTCTCTCTTGAGCTTACTCTTGTTTAAAATCATATATGCATGCACATAATTATATGTGCAGACAATATTGTGAAAACTTGAAAAATTAACTCCATGCATTTATCTTCTTTAATATTCGGGCTCTTCAAAAATTTACATGCAAGCATGGATATCGACAAAAGCATGCACATGAGCTAACATTAATTCTGTAATGCAATTAGTTTAATTAGAGTATATATGTTTCTCGATCATTTGATTTCGAGCTAGGTACAACATATATATATGGTTGTCAATCGGTGCATGTATGATTATTTATAATTAATATATATTTGTCTCACATCTCGTATTAATATAATACATTAAAATTATATATGTTTGTATTATATAGATGGGTGTGAGTAATATAATTGACAAATCGATCATATAAAAATATAATAATCACATCATATGGAGTAAAAAAATTGTTATGATAAGTTAACATTAATTTTCCTTTGCAATGAAAATGTAATTATGTATGTGTGACCGGAATGTAGCAAAGTTTCTCAATGTTATCATTATTCCAAGATGTGAACTTTATTCACTTTGCTACAAAATTCGAAATTTCTTTTCAACCACGTTAGAGGTAGCTGAGAAGACAGATTAAAAAAATTTAAAAAGTCGTGAAAAAACCGAGAAATTAATGATGTACATATGGATAACTCCAGACACGGAGCCAGAAAAATGTATCTATGGGGTACATTCTTCTTTACTTTTTTATTTGTAGATTTTGTTTTTCCCATCAAACAACCAATCACACATCAAATAAAAAATGGGTTAAATACGTTTTTAGTCCCTGTGTTTTACTCTAAAATAAATTTGGTCCTCGTGGTTTCAAAATTCTGATTTTAGTCCTTGAGTTTTACTCCAAAAACAAATTTGGTCCTCGTAGTTTCAAAATTCCAGTTTTGGTCCTTGGGTTTTTGTCCATTTCTAATTTTGATCCTTGGGTTTTTGTCCATTTGCAATTTTCATCCTTAAATATTTATATATGTTTTTCTGACCTTTTTTAAATAGAATTTTTTAAAAAAAGAATATATATGTTTTTTTGACCTTTTTTAAATAGAATTTTTAAAAAAAAGAAATTATTCTTCCTACAAAAGAATTAGTGGGGGGTAAATGAGTTGCTAAAAATAAAGAGAGGTGTGATTTTTTATTTCACTTTAATTTTTAATTCTAATTATTCTATTTTATTATTTTACTCTCAAAATATTAAGTTGTTTGATTTTAATCTTTTAATTAACAAAAGGCAATGTTGGATTTTTGAATGTTTAACCTTCCTCTTCATTCTCCCATTATATATACTAATCTCTTGCCACGAGTGTTACGTGTTTTCTAAATATTTAATTAAAAATTTTAATAATTTATGTATCTTAAAATAATAGTTGTGTGGAAGTGAGTTGCTAAAAATAAGGGTGTAATACTAATTTTTTGTTTTTTTTTTTAATTTTAATTATTCTATTTTACATTTTTGTCTTTTATTAATAAATAATATTATGAATACCTATTTTTTAAGTGGGGCATTTTTGAAATTCATAAATTTAACCATTTTACTCTTCTTCTGACTTTATATATATAGATAAACACATGTAATTTACAAAATACCACTGAAGGACCAAATTCTGGCTTTATATATATAGATAAATACATGTAATTTGAAAAATACCACTGAAGGACCAAAATTGTTAATGAACGAAAACCCAAGGATCAAAATTAGAATTTTGAAACCACAAGGACCAAATTTGTTTTTCGTGTAAAACACAAGGACCAAAAATGTAATTAACCCTTGTATTAATTAGGTTTGTGTTTAACTGCTATGCATCAAAACGACTAAGCCCGAGACCTTAAGCCATAAGCTCCCAAACACCCTAAACCTTATTTATATACCCTATACCATATTTCTATACCCTAAATATATCGCATTTATATGCCCTAAACCCAAGGAGTGTAATTTCGATAATTTCGCCGAAATTATCGTTTTTTTAGGGTAGCGAAACGAAATCACACTTTCATATATTTTTCGTATAAATTTCGAAAATTTCGCCGAAATTTCGGCAAAAATTTCGACGAAAATTTCGGATGAAATTTAAAGAGACAAATAGCTGTGTTTTGGTAAAATTTCGCCGAAATTTTAGCGAAATTTTGGGATTTCTGGGTTTTGTTTGGTATGGATTTTGGGAAGAGATGAGCCCGTGGAAGGAGGAAGAGAGGAGGCCGGAGTGGGTTACCGGTGCCACAGAATGAAGAAGTTGCAGCAGAGATGCAAGAGAGATGAGGGAGAGATGAGAGAGAGAGCACTTACGGCGGCATGAGAAGAATGAAAAAAAAAATCGGTGCCACAGAGTAAAACTGAACAAGAATAAGTGAATTGCAGCAGAGATGCAAAAAAGATGATGGAGAGAGAGAGAGAGAGCACCTGCGGCGGCATGAGGAATGAAAACATATTAGGGTTTAATGTTTGTTAACTGGTTACTAACTTACTACTTTTAATTGATTTGTTAAAAAATCAGTTTATTAGGGAACATATAAATATAATGTTTTGTAAACTAACTCATAGCTGTTTGGTGGTTTGGTGGATAAGGTGTAGGCCACTTCTCTATTGGCTTGTGTTCGAACCACAAGCAGGAAAGTGCAGAAGTGTGTTTTATATTTTATTTTTTAGAGTTTTAGGGATTTTTATAAAATATGAAAAGTTAATAAAAAAATTAAAACATATATAAATAATAAACTAAATAACTATATAAACTTATCTATAAAAAATATATAATTTATGGGGTT